>JAODUG010000023.1:815445-833920 GCA_027564795.1 Aphredoderus sayanus | reverse complement strand
AAGACTAGTGACAACACTGCTAAAAAGACTAGTGACAACACTGCTGTAAAGACTAGTGACAACACTGCTGTAAAGACTAGTGACAACACTGCTAAAAAGACTAGTGGCAACACTGCTGTAAAGACAAGTGACAACACTGCTGTAAAGACTAGTGACAACACTGCTAAAAAGACTAGTGACAACACTGCTAAAAAGACTAGTGACAACACTGCTGTAAAGACTAGTGACAACACTGCTGTAAAGACAAGTGACAACACTGCTGTAAAGACTAGTGACAACACTGCTGTAAAGACTAGTGACAACATTGCTGTAAAGACTAGTGACAACACTGTTGTAAAGACTATTGACAACACTGCTAAAAAGACTAGTGACAACACTGCTAAAAAGACTAGTGACAACACTGCTAAAAAGACTAGTGACAACACTGCTAAAAAGACTAGTAACAACACTGCTAAAAAGACTAGTAACAACACTGCTAAAAAGACTAGTGACAACACTGCTGTAAAGACTAGTGACAACACTGACTAGTGACAATCCCACAGTATGTGGGATTGATTCTACAAGTCTGGATGTCTACTGGAGGGTTGGAACTCCATTCTTCAAAATATAATTCCCTCATTTGGAGTTTTGATTATGGTGGTGGAGTGCGTATTATAAAATGTTGTTCCAAAATGTTCAGTTGGGTTGAGATCTGGTCACTGTCAATGCCATAGCATACAAGTCACCCCTAATTCCATTCATGAGGGGTGAAATAAATGAATACTTTCACATTCGTTTATTTTTATATTCTTTCCAAAAGAAGAATTCTTTAATGTTTCTTGAGAGATACAGGAGAGATGAGGAAGACAGATTTTGGCAAGCAACTGGAGAAATGGCGTCTCTGAGCCCAGCATGGACATGTCAATCTGTGGGCTGGACGGCATCAGTCTGTGGTTACATATACCCATGTGAGCTGCGCAACTGCCTGCCAAGTGCAATTTGTCACAACAACCTGGGTTGAACGCTGGAAAATAAGTGGTCCACACACCCCTAAGACAACCGTGACAGGCTTGGAAAACTCCTAAATGAAAATGGTCAAGAGGTTAGTGAATATAAGGGGAGGGAAAGTGAAAACAAATGTGTTGGGTGGAAATTACATTTTTACACATTGTAAAAACAGCCTGTGGAGTGCAGCGAAAAAGCACAGAACCGTCAGATGATCTGACAGAGGCCTAAAGTTGGCCTAAAGCCTGCACGTGTGTGGTGTGGGGGGGTCCACATGAGTGAACGCACTGTTGAGGGAAGCGAAAGATAAAAGAAACTGCCTTATACTGACGCATAAGCCTGACTGGTGAAACACAGAGCTTAGGGGAACATTCTTTGTCAAATCAGGAACCGCTACTTCCCATCTCTGAAAGTATACATCCTAGTAAACCCCCGCCCCCCAAGTGTGTCATATTTGTCCTTACCCATTGGTTCCATTGGCTACACTTGTTGGTTGAGAAACCGTGACCTCACCAGTACTCTGTCAGAGAGAGAGAGAGAGAGAGAGAGACACAGACACACAGGTGAGCAGATAATGACAACAAACAGTAGTCTGTCCCAAAACTAGCAGCAGGGAGTGACTCCGTCTTATGCAGAATTTTCTTCGGTGCCAATACTGTACACAATTTGTAAAGTAGAATGTGAAGCCAATCTTGGCAGATACAAACCATTGCTGCCCTGCTCCTGTAATGCCTGGCTTTCACTTACAAGTGTACAGCCGGTGGGGGCTGTACACTTGTATGGCAAATATAGCATGCAAGAGGATTATTTAACTTTAGGAGTGGGGAACAGAGGAATCCTTTGTACTTTAGCTGAACGCACCATGAGTGGGTAACGTCATAACACTTGTATCCAGATACAGTCATTTATGCTAGAAGGTTGTTAAAATAAAAATAGTCCACTCCTGCTCCTTGAGAGCACACTCAAAATACTGACACAGCACGTCTTTTCCAAATCCACAGAATACCAGAAATGTGATCTTATCCAATAGCATTTTCCTCTATAGGTTTCAAACTTTTGAGCCACATTCCAAAAGAAAAATAAGAATTACAGTTATATTTAAAATGTAATTTAAACTATATCTAGATTTTTTAAATCATCTGTGAAAAACACATCACCCTTTGACTATTACACCACAGTAACACTGTTGACACATTGGCCTTGGTTAAGTAGCTGGAGAAGAGGAAACGATTTGGCATGACATAATTTGGTCTACTAAACATTGCCATTAAGCTCTTATAACTACTGGCAATAGGAATCTGTCCGTGACAAAAAAGGAGCAACACTTCCTTGTGATAGAGGGGTGGCTACACATCCTCTCCCGCGCCCCGCCCCAGACTGCCACACAGGCCAAATCACATTACATGAGTGGAACACTGAAATGTTCATTTCAGGATGCCCCTGTGAAGCAATGGACGAAAGAGGAGGTTTTCCAAATTGACCTTGGAAAAGCCCACCAGACATCAGAGCTCGCCTGTGTGCTGGCCAGTACTGTCTCACCATGCCTGTCTTGTTGGCTCTCCGGAGCCACAGCCCTGAACCAGGTCTTGTGGCTGCCCCTGGCCGGCCTGGGCTGCTGGCCTACCTGAGACACTACCCAGGTCAGCTCTGGGCCCCTCAGCAGTACTCACACCACACTTTACTACTAGACAAATCAGCCTAAGTATAGGACTTGCCCTGCAAAAACAGACTGCTTCTTCTTTTTGGATAGCCCCAAAATAACAAAGAAAACATGATTTTATAGGCCATGTGGAAATGTGTGAGAGTGCTACGAGGACGATGGGCTGAGGCAAATGGGGAAAATAGAAATACGGCGTGGGTATTGAGATGCAGTTAATGGTTAACTCAGGGAGAGGTAGTGTAAATGTCAAACTAGCCCAGCAGCAACAAACCAGAGTTGTCATAAAGTCACTTGTGACTTGAGGCCAGGCTGAAGGGATATTCCTTGTCCCACCTCTGTGGCCCAAGAGTGTTTTGGCCAAGCTACACTTCCTCTCAAGCCATACTTTCACGATATGAATAAATCTGACAACTGAAGACAGTAAGAAACAATTTTCCTAGAAGGTTTATTTTTTTTTTTCCACTGCTGCTAATTGGGCTGTGGGATCAGGAATGAGTATAGCGTGCGATGCAGAGTACTGGCAAACACGTTTCCTCTGGATTGGCAGGGAATGAATCACTTGACTGGAGCAGTGCACACAGACAGAGAGAGAGAGAGAGGCCGTGATGTGTTCGTTCCATGGCTGACTTCCGCTCTCGGAACCCCACCCCCCCCCCACCCCCCCATCTCCCCCTGCAGCTCCCCTGAGAGGCTGAGTAACCGGGAGGAAATGCTCGGCCTCTGCCAGTGTGGGTCTGAAGAGCAGATGTGTGGCCTGGAGCTGGCGAGAGGTGGCGAGGCAGGGAGCACGGCACAAACCAAATATAAGCCAGCGTACCGTGACACCTCCGGGGACAGCAGGACCCTTTAGGGACCCTGCCCCATTTGCTCCTCGTAACAGGGCGGCGATGTGGCACACCCCACACTTTATAACGCCCAGCCCTGGCTTTATTCATTTTAATTTAACCTTTATAAAAAAATTAAATAAAAAAAATAAAAAAAACAAAACAACAGGAAAGTTCCATTGAGACAGGGACTAGTTTACAAAGAAGACCTGGCCAAGAGGGCAGTGGGCTGTTGGCGTACAGGACGAAACCTGGCGGCGAACAGAATGCCAACGATGAACGTTTCAGTGGAAACATGGAAAGGAGAGAGAATGACGGATGTCCTATCCTAAAATTAGTGCCCTGCTGTCCCAACACTGGAGGCATTCAGCTCTGTTTGGGCAGCTGTTGGAGAGCAGTTTCTTTGAGAAAAAAAAAGAAGAAAAAAAAAAAAGACTGTAAACATGGCCCTGTGTATGTGAAGGGCCGAGCCTTGCCCCAACGTCACAACTGAGTCACGGTTCCAACCTCAGCGAGACTCAGCGAGAAGCACTGCCTCGTGCTGTACGCTACACACCGTGGCATCTTCTGTTGGCCACGCATGACAGCCATGCAGGAGATTGTGGCTTTGCTGGATGGCCTAAGTGAGGGAGACTCCACTCTGTGGTCAGCCCTGGCAAGGCAATGGGGCACAGGCTGCTTAAACGGCTAACTCAGAGAGGGCAGACCAAAAAGAAACACACACACACACACACACACACAGACACACACACACACACACACACACACACACACACGGAGGTCTAGCCAGCCGTCTGTTGAGCACTGGACCTAATGGAGTAGTCTCGGTAGCCTGAACGATGGAAGCATGCCCCAAGGTACTGTCTCTGGGACTCATCCTAGACCCCCACCCTAAGGAACCCATCTCTGACCCCCACTCCCGTTCAATGCACCCTTGACACCATGGAAAGCTTTACAGCGTCAACCAGAACCGTGTGCTCCCAGAGGGCCTTCTGGGAGCACAGCTAATGGTGTTGACTTAGAGTGGGTCAGCTGAGGTCTTCATTATTGGCTCAGCATGGACTATTGACAGAGAGGTACGATACCCAGCACACACCAGTGACACATTTCATGAGGAAGCAGGATTTGCACCAGTCAAGCAATCAATGATCAATAAGCTACAGAGTGGTCTCTCACTACTAGTGCTATAGGGCCTAACTCTGCTATAATAGCTAAAGGTTTAGACCTATGATATGATTATTCGTGCTATGCACCTGATCATCTATTCCATTTTTTTATTTTCTATTATATAAAGTAGCTACTGTAGGAAGCAAGCAAATTAATCTTGCAGAGTGCCACAATACACACAAAAAAATAGTAAAAACCATATAGCATGTTTTTCCAATACAATTACCCAATGGTAACAGAACGTCAAATGACAACGAGTTACTAAGTGAACAGATTGCATTCAAATGACCGAGTTGGGGAAGTAAGAGTAAAATGAGCAGGTTGTGCTTTGAGAGGCTATCAGGCATCCCCACTGGGATATGTAACTCCGACCGTGTATTGATTAGAGGGTACGCAGCACGGTTGGGTTTCTTCGGTCAACACTGCTAGACAGATGGTGCACAATGATCAAGACAGGGAAGTTTGCCAAGATGAACAGACAGACACTCGCACCTCTCTGGATGGCCCTGGCAACAGATGTTGCTCTTATCAGTCTTGTCTGTTGGTGGTGTTAGGCCTATACATTGGTTGGTACTATACATGTGCAAGACTTTTCTGTTCGCAATGTTTTCATGCAAATCCAACAAAAAAAAACAAAAAAAAGGGGGATTGTGTGAGCTGATAGCAAGCAAGCAATCGGGACAGGGATAAACATTCTACTTACTAATGATCTGTTATATACTGGAGTAGTTTCAGCAGAAAATGCAATGTGTTATAGTTATACTGAAATACCATTTGGAAGTCTGTATCAAAGCAAATGTATCAAGCACATAATTTAATTTAGGGTTATGATGGATTATGAAGGATTAAAGGCTGACCCATCTCAGATCGCCATTTGGACACAGTTATAAAGGCTCCCTCTCAGAAATGTACATTGAAGTCAGACAGAAAGAGGCACCCTGACTTCATGGCAACAATGCTCCTTCACAAGTGGGCTGACAATACTGACCTCTCTGTGCCTGATCAGATGACTAACATTACAGAGAAGACAAGGCCACAGTCTTGTTTGCAATTTAGTGGACATGGGACACAGGGTCACTTCAATTCCTCACTGAATTGTGTGGCTTGCATCACTCTGTGTAGAATTGCTCAATATTGCTCAGTCCTTAAATACACTTGGTGGTTCAAACGTACATGACTAGAACAAACAGTATTCCCGCATACTGTGTTTTGAATAACTGAGTTACATTGTAAAATTAAGAGGTCACTAATGAGAAAATACAAAACAAAAAACTTTTTGTAGTCTCCAGTGCTTTAAACAACAAATTAATGTATATAAAGTAACAATATATCAACTGTACGATGGTGAGTTGAAATACATGTTAAAATAATTTTTGATTACATTCTATTAGTATTGCATTCATTTTTAAAACCATACCATCCCGTGCTTTAGTAATATGAAAGGTGAGGTATTGTGTGGTTTGCATATAGAGCTGTCTACTGCAGGTGGATGGTTACCCGTCCATTTGGGGTCAGGTCCTCCTTGTTGCGCAATTCAAAAGATTCTTCCTCTTCTTTCTCTCCATAGTCCCGAGAGAGCAAACTGAAGCCCCGCCGGCAGCAAAAAAGCCAGCAACCCCCTTGCAAAGGCATTCAAATTTGGTACAGTTAGTCGTCTTCTATGACCCAGTTTTTAAAGGCAACATTCACGGTGATGTTTTGGCGTGTGTCTCCAAGAAAATACGGCTGGCTATGAGTACCTCCAGAGGCAGGCGAGAGCCTTAAGTGCGCCCTCTCCATAGATATCCACGGGGAAAGATAAAGGCAGCTCTCTCTCCTAAGAACCATGAACATGAAAGGCCTAACTGGACATAAGAGCAGATAAACTGCAAGTCCACTGCCAGTGGTTATAAGATGTCCAAACTAAACGCAAACCCATTAGTCTCAGGAGTCTCTCCTGTCTTCGCGACACCTTGCTGCGAAACCAATAAGTTTAGTCCACTTAAAATATACGCGTCTCAAAGTGACAAATCATATGCTGAAAGGACAGGAATAATAGCAATATTCCAGGTATCAACGGGTTTGTTACAGAAAATTCGTCTGTACGTTCTCCTCTATAAAGGGACGACTGTCTGAACTGTGAGTTTGAACACAGCGTGCAGGCTCTGAAACTGAGTTGCGAGGGCGGAAAGACACGCCTCCGTCATCAAATACACATTTTAACTGGTCTTGTGTTTACACGCCCAGAAACGCCCACGAAACGCCCCGCCCTTTTTACTTGCCCAAAACTGACAAATTCGCCACATGCCTTTTAGGTAATAAGGTAATTAATTGTCCTGAAAAATATTTTTACCTTATTATTGTAGCTTTACCTTCAGATAACACATTTGACAGTGTATTGCATTTTCGTATATTTGTATAAAGTGTATGACAGTTATGATCATATTGAGCACCTTTTGCTTTTGAAACCATATAACCATAGCTAAGTGAGTGTACAATGTAGTGTCATCTCTCTCTCTCTCTCTCTTTCTCTCTCTCTCTTTCTCTCTCTCTCTCTCTCTCTCACTCTCTCTCTCTCACACACACACACACATGCGCAGGAGCACGCATACATTTCTTCTAGAAACACACCTCCCCCAGCTTTTCCTCTTTCACATTGCTGAACTCTTTGCAAAGATGCAGGAGGCAGGCGTACCACTGCTCCATCCAGGCACGTGATCTACAGCCCCTTCTGCGCTCACATTCATTTCTCCCCTAGTGTCCCTTCATTTCCCCCCCCCGCACTGCTCTGCACTTCTCTGCTCTTCTCTGCCCTGTCCTCTCCCCCACACAGTCAGCTGGAGTTAACCCATTACTCACCATTCACTGCTGGCAAAGTGACTGCCATGCATCCTGTAGCCCTCCCGTATCATAGCCCCTGTAGTCTCCTGCACTGTATGTGATGCGACTCACTATATGCTGGACCATATATCTATGACATCTATGACATTCATATGTAGATGTGTTTGCACATATGTAAACATGCATGAACCACAGCCATTAAAATGATCTGTGCTTGCAGCCACTCCACTGTAGTGAGTGCATTCACATTCAGGACAGAGTATACTGTATCTTATAGCCCTTGAGTTGAACGTACTGTACATACTGTACAGCACCCCTCACCCGCAGAGGTTTCTCCTCTCCCCCCTCCGTGCTGCAGTTAACCTTTCTGGGCCTCAGTCTTTCACAGCCTCCCCCATATCCCAAAACAATACAGCTAGGGGCCCCCAGCTCCACAGACCTGCACCGACATATGTTTTATTTTTAGAGCTCGCTCACTCAGCCCACTAGTAAAATAAAATAAAAAATCAGGGGTGTGTGGGGGAAGGCTCTCCCTCCTTATATGGCTTTTGAGAGAGCTATTTAAAAAATAAAAGACTGCTAGTTGTTACAGTGCATGAGGAGCCTGGCCAGATCATTGAACATGCCAAGCAGAAAAGTCCTTCTATAACCAGGTGTCTTTTCCCATCCCCTCCCCCATTCCCACCTCTTCCAGACACTCTCTTTTAGTTTCTAGGAGATGACACATGACTCCCCAGTAACACTTGCTGTATACGCACACACGCACACACACACACGCGCACACACACACACACACACGCACAAGCCAACCTGATAGTGTGTCAGGCTGAGGCACCCGGCCCAGGACTGCGTGTGTGTGTGTGCGTGTGTGTGTTGAATTGAGGGTCGTCCAGAGTGATCACAGGCCTTTCTGGGTTGCCAGAGTAAAGGCGTGTGATGTGGACATTATGTGGTCGAGTGTAGCTAGACGAACGTTGCTATGACATCTCAAAAATATCAAGTGCATCAATCTCCTTTGTTTTCTTACAGTTGGTCTGTAGTTCTTGGAAAAGACAGAATATTTTGTCTTGCTCTTGTTCTGTTTAGTTGACTCATTTACACCCTCTCTGTTTTTGTCTTGATAAAGGTTTATCTCTTTCTTTCTTTCATAACACTGGTCCCTTTAGACACACACACACACACTCTAGGCCTGCATGTTTGTTGAAACTGGCATTTCCAAGAGAGATGAAGAGTTGATGTGAGTTACACATGTCAGATTGATAGGAGACAGGGCCCTGCTCTCTCATCCCAGTAGGATCATGTTACAGCCAACATTACAGCAAGCCTCTTGTGTCATCAACCTGATTTCTTTTTTTTTTAATGCATATATCATATTCTGGTGAGTGTCCAGTACTTGTCCCTGGGTTATAACTGATCTATCAAATACATGGATCTGATTAAGAACCACGGTGGAATTTCTGAGTTATAATATAAGTACATATATTTGACACTGACATTGTTAATAACTGTATGCAGGGTTGCGAAAGCAATTCAAGGCGAAGCTGTTCTTCTTTGCATGAAATCTGATCTTAGTTTGATGGGCTCTTTGAAGAAATGGGTCAAGGTCAGAGGTCAACTGACATTCACAAACTAAGGATTTAGTATAGGGCCTCACTGCCCCGCCCCCCACAGTGAACCTCAGCCCTCTGAATTCCCAGACAGGACTTTGCTGTGTCCAGCATTGAACTTAACCCTCCTCCAGCCACCCACCATATGTGGGACAGGGCTTCAGGACACAGACAAAGTGAACAGGCCTGCTGTCTGACAGTGCTTGGCTGGTGGTACTTTGACTCACATTCACACTGTGACAAACATCCAGTTGTTTGTATCTCTTTGGCTCCATTTTGAAGAAGCTATGAATTGATGATAGGAGTAGCTTTATGAAAGTCAGTATAGAGTTAGGGTCTGTCTTTAAGGGTATATTCCTGGATGGTTGTATACCTACAGAACACAATTGTCACCATGCTACGCTGTTTATACTGGAAACGCCACCGTGCTTGAATATGCACAGTGGCGTCTATGAAGTCTGTGGAGGTGGAGAAGGTTTTAAGCCTACAGGTATGAGGTCTGTGCGGACATAAAAATCAAGGCGTGTCCCTTTCATTTTACACATCTTGTCACAGAAAATAGCGGTGTAAACTGTATACACAATCAGGCTTTGTGATGGCATTAACCCAAGCCATGAAACAGGGTTAAAGTTAATGCCACACTGAGCAGATTCTGTCCTCTGGTCCCACTGTAGCGTGCCTTGCGGGCGGTGTTTATCTCTAAGGGACACCGCAGATAGGGTGGTGTTTCCAACACTGGCTGTGGGCACATCTGTTCCTAGGGAGTGAATGGCAGAAGCTTGGCAAAAGCAATTTCAGCTCCGACTGCTGACACTGACAACTCCCTGCCTGGCTCGTATACTGTAACAAGGGTCTGTTATAAGCATATGAAATTGTGTGCTTACATATAAAGGGAAATGACTCTTTATTATAATTTACACAGAAATGAAAATGGTTAGGTGCTTTAACAGTTTCCTTTCCATAATAGTTTTTGTATTATCAATAGAAAATAAAACATAATTGTATGATGTTTTGCAATGGTCAAAAAACTCAGACTACTTATATGCTACATTAATTCCCAACATAACATACATTTTAATCCTAAAAGTTTCCCAAGTGAACATTCACCCCACAATGCACCACAGCTCTATGTAGACCACCGACCACTCCCAGAAGGTGCTGGTTACTACAATCCAGTAACAGTACAATCCAGTAACACAATCCAGGGTTCTGTTCTCGTTTAGACACATTAATAGTACTACCAGAGGAGATTTTAAATGTAAATGTGTGCATTACATTATTTGGTTGGTAAGATATTGTTTTAAGGAGAGTTTGTCAGGTCAAAACGGCACCATGTGTATTTAGATACACATTGACAGGTACAGTATTTATCTGTCAATGGTGCACAAAAACTGTGTCTCAAATCCTATGAGTGCATACCCAATGTCTACAGTACCACACTCCTATATTATAAATACATCTTAAATGTAAAGTCATGTAAAGTCAGCTATTGTAAGCTAATACACTTTTTTATCAAATTCAGGGAAAATCTCCTCATGGTTCCATCCACCCTACACATTCTGAGGGAGCACCATATGGCACTGAAGAGAGAGGTAACAGTTCTGTTTTGAAAAAGTTCAAATATGACTGACTGTCAGAATGACTGACTATATATTTAATATTCTGGGAAAATGTGAAGCAACTAGATCAGACCATCCCAACCCTTCTTCCAAGTTACAAATTGAGGTTAGCATTTGAACAATTGCCTACCAAATTCATGTTTGAGATGTTCATATTCAGCACAGGGAGAACATTCATAGATGAGAAATGATAGCTTTAGCCACGTTATCTGAGCTATGTGAGTGCTTCATCATGGTTGTCTTCAAAGACAAGTGGATGGGAAGGTGGATTAAAACTGTGAGTTAGAAGACAAAATAATGGCATGAACAAGCAAACAAGGGAAGAGAAGAGCCAGATGCCCTCATATTCCCTGGTATGTACAGAGGAAATCGAGCACAGATAAAGCCTACAGGAATGCATTCACTTTTGTTCAGTAAAATTAGTCTGTTTTGGCCATAAAAGTCTCTTTAAAGCAGCCAAGAAGTGCCGTTAGATTATTAGAACACTGCATTATACTGATATTTTATTGGTTTAGCAAAAAACAAAAAAAACAAAAGCACACTTATTTGAGTGAAAACCCCATCATAGGTTTTAGACAGTGAATGAAGAAAAGATGAGCCAGGTGGTTGCAGGTCCTTGTGGTCAACGCAAGCATACAGGCCGAGCGTTGGAGAGGTAGAAGATAAGTTATTGACAGTTAGGAGAGGCTGGGCTGCCAGCCAGGATCCTTTAGATATTTTTAGGTTGCTGACTGTGTGAAAGTAAGCGCAATACAAAGTTCATGACTTATTGCCAAAAACTGAACCTGTGCAGGATTAGTTTGTGTGTATTTATGTGTGTGCTTGTGCATGCATAAGTAGACAAATGTGCGATTTTGTGAGTGCATGCTATTTTGCTAATTTGTGTTTGGGCCTACAATAAAATATGCTTGCATGTTTGCAAAAGGAGTTGTGCACTGCTTCACAGGGTATACTGGTAGACACCAGGAAGAACTCTGGACATGGCTGACCTATAAAGGCTTCCAGGTGGAGCCCCATGGCTAATTGTGAAGGCTTCCAACCCTGTGTGTCTGTACTGTCTCTTGTTTCCTGTGTTTACATATCAGCCTTGAGAGAAGCTCTTCAGCAGTATATGCAGCATAATTACTGAATATGGAATGAAACGTGCCCACTTTACTTTTCCGGTCAGTAGAATGTCATAGAGGAACAGAGTAAACTCATTTCCCTTTGGTGTGATTTCATAAATGTTAGTTTACATGGAACACCCATTCCCTTCCCAAACGTTCACTTTACGTACGCATTCCTGTCATCTTCTGCAGTGGAAAGCCCTTCCTGCTGCTATTAGATACGTATTTTTAAATCTAGACTTTAAGCATATCATATATTATCTCTTCTATCTCAGAAAAAAGGTACTGTTAAGTTACAAACGTGTCACGGGTGGTACCGTAAAGGTACAAAAAAAGGTACAAAAGCTATGGGTTTGTACCTTTATAATACAAACATGTACCCTCAAAGGTACAATCATGTTCCCATGGGGTACTAATATGTACCTTTTACAAGTACAAACCCATAGCCTTTGTACTTCTTTTTTAGGTACCTTTAGGGTACCACCCCAGTGACACGTTTGTACCTTAACCGTACCATTAATGTCCAATATCCATTTGTAGTTTTAATGATTAAAAAATGTTCTCTTTTACAGAATGTAAAGTTTGTTTAGACATCATCATGGTTACTTCAACTTGGACTTGACTTCACAACAGTCATTATTATAAGCAGGAAAAGCACACAGTTTTTCATGACTCTAATCTTACAATATGATCAAGAGAAACATATAGGGGCCCACTATCAACAAATTGGAAACGTTATTTGTTTTGTTTCATCTTTACACCCAAGTTAACTTAAAATCCCTTGGGCATAAACAGTCGTAAAACATAAACCTGTATTTGTGTCCCCAGGATATTATCATGTGCACTGACACAGCATTCACAATGTCAGCCAACTATTTATTCATAGTCCATGTGATAGCTTGAGAAGCTGCAGCGTCAGTAGATGCAATCTAGGCCGAGATGGGGGTCATAGGAAAAACACCATATCATCACATGACAAAATATGTGGTTGTAGTTAGTCACTGAGTGCTTTCAATACATATTATTTAAGTTTTGTGTCAGATATTTTTATTTGTATTTAAATGAGTGTGGTGTACAGTATTACAGTTACATACCACATTTTTACATTGTATCAACCCCTTATATTGTCTCAAATAATATCATGTAAAGTTCTTTGAAACAAAGACACTAATAACACAGACGTGATGTACAGTAGTTAACACAATAGCGTGACTGGATTAAAATCCAGGATTGTGAAGTTACAAGGCAATATTAAATATACATTGAGAAATATGCAGATATTTATCAGCCTTTTTAGTCATTAAGTCATTTAATATATTTGCTGACCATAATGTCACAAATTAATTGGGAAACAAATTCATATAAATTGGGGTCATGGAGAAGGAAATATCAGGTTCTATGTATAAAGGCATGGGCGATACAAGTGAATGAAGCAATAAAGAATGATAAATAATACTGATAAGCTGTTGTTGGCTCACAGACTTGCCTGCTAGAAAATATACAAATAGAAATAGAAAGCTAAACTAGACTACTACATATGTTAAGAAAACAAGATTTTGAGCTCCAATGAGGTTTGTCATAGAAATAATACATGTTGCTATAGTGCTACAGTGTTAGATGCTTTCTTTAATGACTCAATCCAGGCGGTTGCTATAGGCACAATGACCTCCAAAAGTAACATTCATGGATGCACAGGGTGAACCCTGCAATAAGTCAGGCTGTATTTTATTTCTGCCACTTTCCCCCTTCTCCAAACACACACACACACACACACACACACACAC
The DNA here is from genome assembly GCA_027564795.1 of Aphredoderus sayanus. Taxonomy (NCBI): domain Eukaryota; kingdom Metazoa; phylum Chordata; class Actinopteri; order Percopsiformes; family Aphredoderidae; genus Aphredoderus; species Aphredoderus sayanus. The sequence continues at coordinate 820,349 of JAODUG010000023.1, read as the reverse complement.
CCACACACATGCATGTTTATATTACAGAAAAGGGACTATTATTCCCCATACCTATACTACTGTAAATCCGATTCATAATGTCTTATTACTTTGGAATGCACACATCATACAATGTACTAACTGTCACTGTAAGGACACCTTTGAGGGGACAAGCCTTCTTGTAGCTTCTTTATAAAAGCTACTAGCACTGACCTCTGAGAAACAAAACTGTGCAGAAATGTATAGCACACGGCACACGCTCATTTACCCTGCATGCAACCTGTTGAACAAATGAATGGCGGAGTTGGCAATATCTTACTGAGCCACAGTGATAGCCTATCTCACAAGTGTGTGTCAGTTGGACCACACAGTTGTAGGTTATTTGTATGCAAATGTTAAAATATTACTATTAATCCAATCTGCCACCGGCTAAGTCACTTTGCGTGCGCCTTTATATTGGCACACATCGTCCCAGCTGCAGCTGCCATTCGCTAGAGTCAGCAGTTAGCATCAAACAAAGGCCGAGACAGAGCAACAAAGGAGAAATGACAGTGGGTAAACAAAGTGGGAAGACAGACTAAATAACTGTGGCTTCTCTGCTTTGTGGGGGTAACACAACCTCATGGTGTGTGTCTGTGTGGCTGTAGCTCTACATGGGTGCATGTGTCCTTCAATATGCGTCTACGTTTGTGTGTATGCAGCAAACACAGTGAACAAACACATTTGAATTGTTGAGTTGTCCAGATGGCTACAACTGTTGATGGTATTTAAATCCAGGTGTCATTGCCACTGTCATTGTGGAGCTGTGGTGTGCATATACCTCCTAGGCCTCCTGCTATGAATGAATGAAGCCTAGACATGTTTGTGTAACTCCATGTCTGTAGCTGTACATGTGTGTACAGTATGTGGTTATAATGTCTAACTTAGTAAAGTGGAATCTGATGAGAACTTGTACAAGCCGTACAAGTTCTGTAGTTCCTCTGTTGGCTGTAGCGACTGGCCAATAGGGACCCTATGTTTTCCCGCTAATATAACCTACAAATGCCACATGTGCTGAATGGTGACCTGTTAAAACCATTATGCTTGCCAGAAAACAGCTGAGACCGCCCCTATCACCACAGGTGTCTGTTTCCTATTATGCGTATTCTGTAGGTCTGTCCACTGAGGTGAAGCAGTGGCCTCAGCTTTGTTGTAGCAGCTGTCTAAGAAGCATCGCTTGGGCTAAGAGGAGAGCAGTTTATATAGGCTCTTGCTGGCTTTCTTTTTATGGGATCAGGGGTTTGCAAGCAGGAGGACATACTGTTATGAGGACACCTGAGAGAAGGCTGTTTACAGCTCATTTTACAGCTGTTAGTCCACCAACATGCGTGAATCCTTGGGTGGGTCCAAAATCAGGATTATGGTATTGAAATGCCAATCAATGACAATGCAACATTGTTGAGTGCCGTGTTCAGTTAAATAAGAAGATGTCAGTACAGTTGATAAAGGGATGAACATACGTGCAAATAAAATTCAGTACGCCGATGCTTTCCTCTGCACATACCGTCATTAATCTTACTGACCGCTAGCACTCACCCATGAAGCGATCTCTCGGGAATATCAGGGCATGAGTCAGGAGTCAGGACCCTGTTTGTGTTGTGGTGTGTGTTCATGTGTCAGTTGATTGTGGGTTAGTCTGTGTCAGTGTGTGAGAATCGATGTCGGGATATGTATATATTTGTGTGTTTGTGCCCTTTGCACAAGTTTACTGTATGGTGTGTACACACCCATATGGAAAGTGCCTCCATTACTCATGGGGGTAGACCAATGTACAATCTGACTGCAGAAGTCCTTGTGAGAAACAAGGCAGTGTTACGTGTGCACGACGCATGACCTCTGTGTTTTGTGTGTGGATGTGTTTGTGTGTGTGTCCCCTCATGTTGTCAGGGGTTTGAAAAAGTACTTCTTTTTTTTTGTAAACCTACTGTATCTACAGTATCTTTTACACAGGCACAATTAATAGATGCTGTTTTTCCATAGTTTTTTTTAAAACATGATTTTGTTTTACTTTAACCCTCGTGATGCCCTAAAAATATATCACCAGGCGTCGCCATCTGATTGTGTATTATTGTATGGTTCATTTTATTGTCTTTGCTGGGTGTATTTATTTATTTATTTATTAATTATTTATGTATTTGTGTTGTTTTATGTGCCATTTAACCCTCCTGTTGTCCGCGGGTTTCAAACACACACATTGTTGTGCCAGCAGTGCACATCTTGTGCTGTAGAATTAGGTTTAGCGCCTTCTATCTGCCACAAAGTGCTAGTGATTTGGGTCTTTTCAACCCTGAGGACATCACAAGGATTAAAGCGTTTTTGTAGTGTGCAAGAACATTTCTTTCTTACTATATACAGGCTATTTACACTCTAGTTGGTTATGCTACTTTTCCTACCATTTTAGCATAAGCATAACAGGCATATAAAGAAAATCCTTGAAATTGAGTATACTAGGGTACTTTGGTATGTCTAGTTAAAGTTTTTACAGTATTACATTTATTAATCTATTCCGTTATTTTTTTTATGACAGCAGAATGATCCTTTTAGAGGTAATTTTAGAGCTGCAGAAAGTTACTCAGATCTACCAAAGCCAAGTGGAATACCAGTTACAAATCTAAGATCTTACTGCCTCCTAGTGGATTGGACAGTGCTCTACAGTTTCCACTTACATAATTAGATCCAAAATGGTGTCCTCAACAGCAGGTTAATTTAAACAGAAACTAGTTATAATTGTTAATTTGTCTTAGGTTAAAGCAACTACCAGTATGCCTGACTTTTACTAGGCTACTACCAGTATACACCTAACTTTTAGTCACCGAAAAGGTTTGCTTTTTCTTGATAATAATCAAGCACTTGGTTCTGTTTGTTTGTATTTATGTTATTGTGTTTTATATGTAGGCCTATTTATTTATTTATTTAATAGCAGCCACAAACATCATACTCTAGTTTACATGTTTATTGACATAGGAGTCTTTTACAGTGTAAAATATCTTACACAGGCCTATAGATACAGTACAGGTGAAAAAGAAATCTGCTTTGAATATAGGCCTCACTAAGAAAACACAGCCATACATGGCTACAGTTCACTTGTTGGAAAACAAATGATTTGCCTTTTTGTAGCATTGTGTCACATTTCTTAACCAATTGCAAATTCTAACACTGAATGAATTCTCCTGCGTATGTTTTTATGTTACTAATAAATACCAAGCTGCAGATCCATGGTGTTATATTAAGGGGCCGTGAGGCCAACTGTAGAAGCTTACACTGACAATCTGATTTGATTGAAAACATTGTAAATCCCACATTGGCCAGGGCTTTCAATCTCACCACTTCACCCCCACACAGCTTGTCCCATAAACCCACTTTATAATCCCAAAGCCTTTTTTATTTTTCTGGTCAATGTGTGCCTACTCCCACAAATCCTTCACTGCCCCCATCAAAGAGTCTGTTCTGAGTGTTCTGTGTGTGTCTGTTTGTCTGTGTGCTTGTATGGGTTGGAGGGGAAGGCAGTGTCCATGCATGCAAAGCTGGCATTCTCATCCTGTAGCCTAACCTGTTCTGCTATTGACACACCTGAGCAGTTTATATAAGTGAGTGACCTCTGAAACCTCTTGATGGTCAAGGTCAGACAGAATGCCAGCTGACTGACCCCCAAGTCTGTGGAGATGTTTATTCCGCTGGACATATGAACATTAGGCTACAGCTCCTGTCCTATTGTGATTTGTTGAGATGTGAGCTCCAGGAGATAAAGTCTTTTTGACCATCCTCTTTTGACCAAAGCACTGTGCGCCCAATTTGTGCCAGGGAAATGAGACACCAGCCAGTCTGTTTTAAAGATGCAGGAGATGAATCTAGCTTTGCATCTGCATGTTTAATGGTCTGGTAGGCCTAAGGATAATGTATGACTTTTAGCCGTCTGTGAAACAGGAAGACTCTGAAGAAGAATATATTTCATACATACATCGTTTAGGGAAGAAATTGCGCCATCACCGTTTTTTTTTCCATCACTATTTTTTCTACTCCACCCCCTGCACCAAATAGGCCTGTTAGGCCTACAGAGTTCCCGCTGAACTCATCCAAACTTCATGGTCAGGCCTAGGCGATCCTCCAACGCGTCAACAAAATGTTAAATAACTTGATTCGGGAATAACACTTTTGCACAGTAACCTCATTGTACTAATCCTGAGAGGTGCGCGTTCTCGGCGAATCGCAACATCAGCACCGGCATCTGATGCGCGTCCCCGCCCCGGCAGAGGCTGCTCGAGATCCCGGGAAGAGTAGTTGGAACGGCGCGAGTTAAAGTTGGGGAAAGGGGGGTGAAAGGATGCTGTCGTGCTTGTTGGAGAAAGAACAACCTGTCATCTAATTAACATAGCCTGAGTGGAGAAACGGCTCCCAGTGAAGGATGAATTGCAAAATACTGGTCATAAGCCTTTTATTTTTGGGTTTTCAACATTGCTCATCACGTAAGTCCAATAAAACAATAATTATGCATCTCTTTCTGTGCAATCGCTAGAGTATTTGAAGCAGGTGAATAGACATTGATGCTTTGGAAATTGTTCATTATGATATGTTAACAAAAACGATTCAATATACGAATTAAGAGTTCCCCTGGAGGGCAGGTTCTGTAAGTGCTGGGATCTTCAAGGGCATCATCACACGTTATAACAATGAACATATTTTCAGCACAACACATTTATACAGGCCATGTGTTTGTTAACAATCTGTAGGATATGGAGAATGTATTGTGTCTTAATTAATCATACGATAACTGGAGAGGTGCAATGCATCCCGCACTAGACGCGCCGCACTGCTCGTACAGGACTGTCTGCATTGCAGTGCTTTCTACAGCCAGCACGCAAGTTTTCTGCATCGTTCAACTATTCCAT
>JAODUG010000023.1:801825-815345 GCA_027564795.1 Aphredoderus sayanus | reverse complement strand
TGCGCGGGTCGATTACAGTTGAGAGTATATGTTGCTGTACTGAACATGTTAATCTCCTCATCGCAATCACAGTTTGGCTAAAAACGCGTCGTGTATATTACGAAGATGGGCTGAGTGACTTAACCTTCCTTCCATGTACGGGACCAGCCCACTGCAGTACTTTTGGCATACGGCTAGTTCATTACCTGTGCAAAACCTACGCAGCCGTGTTTTTGTGGGTTGTCCCAAAAATCATTTTGATGATTACAGGTCGAAATTATACATTACCTGATTTGTCAAAAAAGATGGATTTGTGTAAAAGATTTGTCAACGTGCCATTCAGCCCCCTTTGTTTATGAATTAAATGGCAGAAACTACAGGAAGAGGCGTCTATTAAGTAGCCTCTAATGTGCCATGCATGACTCATTAATTTTGTCATCCAGGCAAGGAGAATGCTGACACGTGATTTCTTAGCATTTTTGAATGTAAGGTGTTAATGACGTCAAGATAAAGTTGTGAAACGCTGCTATGATTATTTCAATGATAGGCTACGTGAGACGAGGTTAATATGATTAACGCTAATTGTAAGCATGCATTTAGCAGCTACCATGCATCTAGATGTGGAATGCCTACTGCTGTATGTATTATGACGTGTTGGCAACCTTGAATGCAAGCCATTGGTCAAAATGACTCAGTGATATCAATGTTGGTATCACCATGTACCATATTAGACAGACATTAGCATTTTTGTTCAGTATCTACTATAGGCAGACTCAAATGACTCTAGTGAACACTGGTCTAACTCATGAAGAAATATATACAATATGGTCCACACTGCTAGAGGTGACTACTGTCCTACTTATGTCCAGAGATGCATTCTTTTCTGGCCGAGAGGACTTATTATTAGATCCCATGCTATCTGAGACTGGCCTGTGTTGTTTATCGGTGATCAAGGTAGAAATGATAAGGGACCGTCAAAGCCTTGTTTGTTGGTGCCAGGCCACTACACAAAAGCCAGACTACACATGTACATACTGGCCAGTGGCTCTGTGTGGTTACAGCACATTAAGAGGTGTTGTTCACAGTTTGGATGTACGTCATCACAGGCCAGGCCGGTTATAAACTTGCTCTGTGGATGTGCACAGTAGAACTGTGCCAGCTTAAAATGGAGCCTCAGATCCCAGAACGCATGGCCTAGGGTGGGGCCAAGACATAATGCGTTGCAAATGTAAGGTGCGTGCATGTATGTGTGCATGTGCGTGTGCGTGTGTGTGTGTGTCTGTGTGTGTGTGTGTGTGTGTGTGAGAGAGAGAGACTGTATTGGGAGGGTGTTATGAATTATATCATGGTTGGGGTGTGTGTGTATATGTGTGTGTGTCTGTGTGTGAGAGAGAGAGAGAGAGAGAGAGAGAGAGAGAGAGACTGTATTGGGAGGGTGTGATGAATAATCATAATGGTTGATGTTTGCACTCTGTGCAGTCCTCCTGGTTTGTTTGTCGAGCCCAGGCAGCACTGACACTGTGTTTATCTGCGGGGAGCTGAAACATAGGGAAGAATGACCAAACTTTGCAGTCTATTTTTAGAGAGCAGTGATGCCCCGATTATTCAACGTTCTTGGAAGACACTGCGTAGCTGTAACTGTGATTTGTAGTTTCTTATTATTCGTTATATCCTTGCTCCATCCCTGGTGGTAGGCAGACACTGTGGGTCTGCATGCCCGGACATTAATAATTCAGCAGACCCTCTATCAGGTGGATTTGGCACATCTCTCAATACGTAGATGACAGACGTTTAAGACATTAATGGCAATGCACCGCAGGCCCTGAGCTGCTTGCTTCCCAGTACAGGTGACTGCATGCATACAGAAGCAGCAGTTGTCAACGCGTGTGCTAAGACAGGGCCAGCTAGCATGCAAGTACAGCAGAGTCAGCAAAGCTGGATGTGCTCCACACCCCACTAAAGCCATACCACTCCCTAACGCGTCTCAGTGATAGATGGAATACCAACTCTTGGTAATCTATGGGTAAGAGACTGACTATAGGCACAAGACAGGCATACAATGATAGAGAGAGAGAGAGAGAGAGAGAGGGAGAGAGAGAGAGAGAGGGGGGGGTGTAGAGAGTGAGATAATAAAGAATAGTTACTGGAATGTTCCTTACAGGATATCAAGTATTGTTAGGCTGCTGCGACACACCACACTGCCCCTAAAGAGAAACAGTATACAGACGGCAGTGAACTCTACTTCCAAAGGGAAGCAATGAGGCAGAGGAAGAAAGGGAGAGTGGAGAGGAAAGGAGGAAGGGGAAGGAGAGGAGAGGAGAGCGGGAAAGGGCAGGGGCAAAAGGGGGACATGCAGAGAAAGGAGAGGGGAAGAGCGGATGAGAGATGAGAGGACACTGAACAGCGATGACAGAGATACAGAGGTGATGATTCTCTGAGTTGGGGAGGAGGGAAGGAGGCATCAGTGTGACAGGAAGGAGAGGAAGCACAAAGAGATGTGGAAGGGGAGGGGGCAGTGTGACTGTGACGGTGTTGCCATGAAGAGCAGCAGAGGAGGTGGCTGGCCTGGGTTAACCTGCTGTGGTCTGGTAGGGAACCTGCTGTCTACAGCCCTCCCGTTATAAATCTCCTCTCTCCACACAGTGCTCATTGTCTACATAAATCTGTACAATAAGCCATTCATTGCATATTCACTATGCACATTGCCAGTCCATCTGTTGAATTCATTACTTTTGAAATGGTGTGATACAGCAAAGCTGTCTATTTTCCTACCGCAGAGGAGGGATTCCCGATGATTAATGCTAGTAAAACTACAGTGACCATCTTGAGATACTACTCTCTAGACTGTGTTAGTCCTTGCAAGATAAAGACCAGTACTGTATGCATGCATGGTGCTATATTCATAAAACCATTCACTCATCCAGATATGATAATGAAGAATGAATAGCCATCATTTCACATATTATGTTAGGTGTAAGCAATGTTTTTTAATAAGGCTGCTTATTCATTATTTCTCTGGGAGTGTCCAAAATCCTGGGGTAGTACTTTAACAACCACCTGGCATGTCAGGTTAGTAAACTAACACAGAGTAAACGTCAACATTGGATCATCTAAATATTTTCAAGGTCAATGGTGACACCATTTTTGTCTGTTAATAGCAGTTATGCAATTCATGCAAATATGGATTATGATAAAGCGTGTCCACTGTCGCTTCATGAGCCAGGTGTTCCTACGAAACCATGACCATGCTCTAAAATATCTCTGGCTTTGGTCTATAAACCCCTGGGGATTTTCACAAGAACACATTTGAAACTAGGCCTGGCTTTCTCATAGTGTTGCTGAGTGACATTTTATAGCATATACAGTATATAAAATGAGATTAGTTTAAGTTTTACTGGAAAATAATGGACAATATACAATATAATAACAACAGCAATAATATATAATTTTGAAATCCACCCTGGGTTCACACATGAGTACACAAACTGCAAACACACATCTCCTTTTAAATGCCATTCATGACCATTGCACAACACAAGACCATTGGTTAAATCTAAGTATTTCGGTAGAACTGAAAAGTCACAAATGATATTGCTGCAAACCTTTGTGTGCTTTTCTAGCTAAGGAAAGGGGCAGTACATGCCCTCTTAAAATCAATTTTTATTTCTGAGAAATGCGTTTCCTGTGCTGTACAGTCAATGCCCTTCCACCACAGTCGAAGCAAGACAAATGAGACAGTTGTACTTCGTTTATGAGTAGATGTCAGACTTGTTAGCTAGATGTATAATCACTAGACCCACTCTTAATCAGGAGTCATTAGGAACAGTAGACCAAGCACTGTGAATGAAATGATTACAGTTTGATCATAGTGTCAAATTCTAAATCCTTTATCAAGACATAACCATATCCTTTACAATATGAAATGAATGAATTTGCCCCCATTCCCAACACTAAATGACTTTATCTTTTACATTTTACATTCCAAGGTGAATGTGTCGATCCGCTGGTTTCTGGACTCTATGCCTCCTCCTTCCTAGCATCGTCTAGATACAACTTCCTCTACTCTGCCAACTTTGCCAAATTGTATGGTGAGTCACCTGGTGTCATTCATTCATGTTTAATCAACACATCTTTTCTCTACACGTTTGGCTTTTCCATTTATGTTCCAATTGTACATGCAAAGATACTGTGTAATGTATTCCCATGTGCAGTAAACCAGCTGATGCTAGCTCCTAGCTAGCTAAAGAGTCATGATAATCAGGATCAGCTTGTTCATAAATGAGGGAAACACTCTTGTTCTCTTCAGATAATCTGTGTGTCTCTCTGTTCCAGGAAGCAGTGGCTGGTCTCCGGCCCCTAGGGACCGACAGCCATGGCTTCAGGTGGACCTTGGTAGGAAGTACAGGCTGCGGGCCATCGCCACCCAAGGCACCTTTAACTCCTATGACTGGGTCACTAAATACACCCTGCTCTATGGAGACCGGCCAGACTCATGGACCCCCTATGTCATGAAAGGAGGCAACTCAGTAGGTGACACGGAGGGGGAATGTTTAACCCTTCGGTTGTCCTCAGGGTCAAACTGACCCAACTCACTAACTCTTTGTGGCAGATAAACGGCACCAATCCTAATTCTGGCACCAACAGGAGGGTTCAAAGGCACAAAAAACAAACAAATACACAAATAAGAAAGAAAGAAAGAAAGAAAGAAAGAAAGAAAGAAAGAAAGAAAGAAAAAAGAAATACACACAGCACTGGCACCAAAGAGAACTACATACTCAGACACAATCAGGTGACGCCATCTGCTGGCATCAAACGGTAGTCTTAGTAGTGCGTTTGAAACCCGAGGACAACATGAGGGTTAAGGTGCACGGTGGAATAAAAGCTTATCTTTCAAGATGTCATATTTATTTGTAATCTGTTATGCAAACAAAAGCTTTTCCAGTAGCCTATATTCATTGTCATTCATGCTGTCACTTCCAGGGACATTAGCTTGCAGTGAATCTCTTCACTTATACATCTGCAGTTGCTTAATAATGAAGTGTGATTCAATAATACTCAATACTCCTCTGCAGACACTGCCTGGGAACTGGAATTACTATCAGGTGAAAAGGAATGTCTTCCATTACGCCTTCACCGCTAAACACATTCGCCTGCTGCCTCTGGCTTGGAACACAGAGAATGGAGGGAAGATTGGGGTCAGGCTGGAGCTGTTTGGCTGTCCCTATGGTAAATATGGGTTAGCATAGCCAGAGTGGGCCTTGCTGTCACTGGTGAAATATGCTATGTGAATGACTCAATGGCACTAAAACTATTGCAAATACAGCATTCGTGTTGTTACTAAATGACTACAATTGATAGCAACTGATTTGCAATGACTAATACACATGAAATATGAACTGATATAAATTGTGATATTATGCACAGTATATTAATAGTAAGCTGTAGCAACAACAGTACATTCATCTCAGGACCCAGGGCTGTGTTTAGCAAAACCTCACCTCACTGTTATGCCAGTTATGTTTCGAAGTGCATCATAGCCTGGATTGTCCTAAACCCTGTTCCCCAATTTTACAGACTCCTATGTGTTACAATACAATGGGGATGACTCAGTGATCTACAACTACCCAGATGGCAGGTTACGTACACTACAGGACCACTTTGCCATTAACTTCAAGACACTGGAGCAAGACGGCCTCCTGCTGCACAGTGAGGGGGTCCAGGGAGACCTGCTCACCTTGGAGCTAAAGAGAGGACGTCTCTACCTCCACATTAGCCTTGGTACAGAATATATATATATATATGCTCCAATGTAGAATTTGCGATTTTGTCCCTATATTCATTTCTCTGTTTGTGCTTTTTGTTTAGGAAGCAGCGTGGTACACCAGGTTGATGGTCGGACCACATTGACAGCTGGTAGCATTCTTGACGACCAACACTGGCATTATGTTACCATCAAGCGCAACGGTCGACAGGTGAACTTCACGGTGGACAGTCAGATGGTAACAGCCATCTGCAAAGGAGAGTTCACCTATTTGGACCTGGACACACAGGTATTGTCAAGTAATACATGGGATTCTATGCACAGACACATAGTTGGCTACAGTATTAGTAGAAGGCGCTAAACCTAATTCTACAGCTTGCTCAGACATAAGGTGTGCGTTTGAAACCCGAGGACAACAGGAGGGTTAAAAGGCAGGAAAGAACATCACAAATACATAAATAAATAATAAATAAATAAATGCACACAGCAATGACAATACAAAGAACCAAACAACCATACACAATCAGATGGCGCTACCTGGTGGTTTAAGACAATACTGTAAGGGCATCAGGAAGGTTAAAAACACATTATGGTATATCTGTAGTGCTGTAAAGGTACATTAGTGTTTTTTCACCAATCACAATAAAATCCCAAATTTAAGAGGAACGCAAACAGTTGTGCATTGCCTCTTCTGGCCAAAAAGGCCACACTACGCCTGTACCTTCTATTTATTGATATGTACAGCTACAGTATTATAAAACAAAGAACACTACATATGTTTACTGTTCATTCCTGCCTCTTAGTTGTACGTAGGAGGCGTAATAGAGAAAAACATGCCCCACCTACCCACCATGCCAAACTTCAGGGGCTGCCTTGAGAACGTCTTCATCAATGGGATCAACATCATCGGCATGGCCCAGCAAGAGGAACCTGAGATCAGAATCCCAAGAAAGGTTTGATACAATGTGATTCACAATATTCAATTATTTATATGTTGTGGGTAGGAATCCTCCAACAACAAGGATGATGTTGATTATGAAAACGTTTTTTTATTTGGTATTATTTGTAATCTAACACACACACACACACACATATATATATAACTATATAACATATTACCACTGTCCTCTTTTCCTCCCAGAAAAAGATGCATTTCGCCTGTCGCGACATCCTGCTCAAACCCATGACGTTTGCCGGACCAAACAACTACCTGCAGGTGCCAGGGTTCTTCAGGAAGCCCCGCATGTTTGTCAAGTTCAAGTTCCGCTCCTGGGATTACACAGGGCTCCTGATGTTCACACGCTTTGCCGACGACCTGGGCGCGTTGGAGCTCGGCCTCAGCGAGGGCCAGGTCAACGTCACTATATTTCAGCCCGGCAAGAAGAAACTGCAGTTCGCCGCAGGTAAAGCCTTTTCAAATGCAATCCAGAGACTCTAAAACATGTTTCCTATTAGCTGTAAAGCATATTCTGGGCTTTTTTTAGGGTACCGACTAAATGATGGCTACTGGCATACGGTGGACCTGGCTGCCAGAGACAACCTGCTCACCCTCACGATTGACGAGGAGGAGGGCTCTCCGTTGAAGATCACCAACCCCTTCACCGTACGCACAGGGGACCGCTACTTCTTTGGAGGCGAGTTGGCAACCGCAAACGTTAGCTTAGAAGTTGCACTGCCAGATGTGTATATTGTATAGTTATGCACTTATTTCTGCTATTAGGGTGTCCTAAAACCAACAATACTATAAGGAAATGTGAGACCAAGCTGAACCACTTCCACGGCTGCATGCAGCAGATCTATATAGACAATGAACAGCTTGATATTGATATTATACTGCAGCGCCAGTGGGGGCGCTATGCTGAACTGCTGCTAGGCACCTGTGGCGTCACTGATAGGTAAGGAATGGTGTTGCAGTAGGTATTTAACATAAAAATAACAAGGCGCTATTGGGAGTTTAATGATTAACTGACACTGAAAATAGTCTACAGTACATGCAGTCTAATATGATGCTTACATAAGACTTTCCTATTTTCTCATCATATAATAATATACTTGAATTATTTTTCATAATCCACTCTTCTAGGGAAAATATTTCATATTTCATCTCCTTAATGTATTTGTCAGGAGAACATTCACACAATTAGGAGTAAATCACTGTTAAGCTTTTATAGTTGAGTTTGACAGAACTCTACTTTACAGCAAAGCCTAAAATGTACCATAATAAATCTTTCCAGAGGTTTCAAAGAAAATAAAGGTGCTACAGAAATAAGAAAAACAGGCATTAGAAAGAATGTGGATACAATTTAAAATGACTTTTTAAAAGCTATGTGCTTAAAGTTTGTATTTTCTTTGTAGATGTACCCCAAATCCATGTGAACATGAAGGCAGATGTATCCAGTCCTGGGATGACTTCATCTGCCTGTGTGAGAACACAGGTTATAAGGGAGAAGTCTGTCACATGTGTATGTGCATTCCGCTATATTACATTAAAATTGAACATTGCCCTAATTTTCATAACAACTAATTATAATATTAAGCGTATTCATTTGTTCTCTTAAACAGCGGTGTATAAAGAGTCCTGCGAGGCTTACAGACTCCATGGGAAGTATTGGTCGGGCAACTACACCATCGATCCTGACCTCAGTGGACCCCTGAAGCCGTTTGAAGTCTACTGCAAAATGAAATGTAGGCAATATCTGTCATAGTAGTATTTTGTTGGGTATGTTTCTATGTAGTGTGTGTACTTTTCACACCATATTTTACAAGTGGTTATTAACAGTAACCTTAATACCCCAGAGAGGCTCTTATCAAAGCCCCATACTTGTCTAAAACCTAATTGTATCATCATGATATTGTTTAGTGTTTCCCATTATTTACCTTCATTGCAAACTCTTACTTCATTGACTTCCTTGAGAATGACCTATATTTGCGGCACCTCCATGCACAGCATACAAGGCCTGGACAGTGATTCTGCATGACCGTGTGGAGGCCACAAAGGTCACAGGGAGTTCAGTGGATCGACCGTACATAGGAGACGTCAACTACTGGAATGCCAGCTGGGATGAGGTCACTGCTCTGGCCAACACCTCCATGTACTGTGAGCAGTGGATCGACTACTCCTGCTATAAGTCCCGACTTCTCAACACACCCAGTAAGTGTGCTGACAAAGAGTCAGGAAAGTATTAGTGATTATATAATAACTAATTCATTTGGACTTCAGCTTTCTTATGGCTACCTCTGGCCTATGGGATTTGCTGCCATACATTCTTTGTGAAACTGCATGTGTAAAATATAATTTTAGCTTTAGTATATATTATATTATTATTATTATTTCTTTTTTCAGAAATTTTAAATTAGTTTTTCAGACATTTCTGCAATTTTGCATCTTTTAGATGGCAGGCCGTTTGGTTACTGGATTGGTCGTAACAATGAAAGTCACTATTACTGGGGTGGAACATTCCGTGAGGTGCAGAAGTGTGGCTGCTCTATCAACCAAACCTGCACGGACCCCAAGTACCAGTGCAACTGTGATGCCGACTACAGACAATGGTGAGAGACAGACCGTTTTAAAAAGTGCATAATATTAATACAGAGGTATTGATCGTCCCCTATGTGTCTTTTCAGGTACTCAGACAAAGGTTATTTGGACTTTAAAGACCACCTGCCTGTCAGGAGAGTGGTGGTAGGAGACACTAACAGGACTGGCTCTGAGGCACAATTCATCGTTGGGCCCCTTCGTTGTCACGGCGACAGTGAGTTAAAATACTATCAGATGTTCCGACTAATGGGTGTATATACAGCAGTACAGTCATATTTCATTTGGATGGTGGCTTTTTGGTTTTGATCAATGTATCAACCTGACCTACAGGAAACATCTGGAACACCATAGCCTTCGTCAAGCCCACATACATAACCTTCCCTACATTCAAGCCTGGCACCAGTGCAGACATCTCCTTCCACTTCAAAACCTACCGTGACCACGGCGTCTTCCTGGAGAACTCAGACGAGCAACTTCGCAACTTCATACGCATAGAACTGAACAGTCAGTTCCACTGATTTCCTGTGTGCTGTTAAAGCTCCACACATATGTTGAGTTCATTTTGCTGCGTAGACCTCAGGAAGACTGTCAGGGCATGATCAAGCTGCATTTGAATGAAATGTTCTCTTCCTGATGTCAGTTATCTCAAAACGTTTTGGTGTGGATTTGAAACTGTTAACTGTTAACTTGTGAATTGCATACAGTACAGTATAGAGTACATAAATGTACTGTACATGGTACAAGTTTGCAGTTATTTTTCTGTCTCTTCATAGCCACCCAAGACCTGGCTTTTATCTTCATGGTTGGCGATGGGATCCTTAATGTGACACTACACTCACCTGTGCCACTCAACGACAACGAGTGGCACTTTGTACAAGCTGAGATCAACGTCAAACTTGCGCGGATCAAAGTAGATTACCAGCCTTGGGCCGTCAAGCGTTTCCCGGGCCAGACCTTTGTCACTATGGAGTTTTCACACCCTCTCCTCGTTGGTAGGGATCATAAATAATTTTCTGGTCTAAAAGTGGTCTAAAAGTCTTTTTTTTGTGCTGTGAATAATGATTGATATTAACTAATATTGTTGTCCTGGGCACCCAGGCGCTGCCAACCGAACACTTCGGCCCTTCTTGGGCTGTCTGCGAGGGTTACGCATGAACGGTGTCCCCCTGGACCTAGAAGGGAAGGTAAATGAAGATAAAGGTATACGGAGAAACTGTACAGGCCAGTGCCTCAATGCATCCATACCTTGTCGAAACGCTGGCCAGTGTATAGAGGGCTACGCATCATACACTTGTGACTGTAACAACACAGCGTTTGATGGCTTCTATTGTCACAAAGGTGAGTTCACACAGTTGGGAGGTACTGTAGCATGACTGTGATAGCCATTTAAATAACATTTGAAATCAAATAAAACCGAAGGGAAAGCATCATCAACAGGTTGAACTTAAAGGTGGCCACATTTTCTGACAAGAATAGATGGCAGAATGAGATGGCATACCCTTCAGGTGAAATAATATGGCAAGGCACCATTTGTTACCGTACTGGTATTAAATTGTGTGACCATAAATACTTAAAAAACGAACTTAACAGGTTCCAAATAAGAGTCTTCACTATATGCATGTCATGTCATTGAGCAACACCCACCACACCCATTAAACGCAGTCAAAGGTTTTGAAAGTAGTGATGAACGCACACATAGATATGGCCTGGAGTCAATTTAAGCCAGTCAAATAAAGCAGTTGCAACCACCTGCGTTTAACCTGTAGATGGTGCCGCTCCTATTGTTTTTTATTTTTATTTTGGTCCTGCATTAAATAGTGATCTCATTCTGCTTACCAAGACATTGGCGCTTACTTTGAGATTGGCTCATGGCTGCGCTATGACATACGGAAGAAGCCCGTATCAGATGAGGCGGCTTGGGCCAACTGGATAGACCCTCACTACGACAACTTCAGCCTGGGCTACAACGACACAGCCGACGACATAGAGTTCAGCTTTAGCACCATCTACACCCCAGCTGTGTTGCTCTACATTAGCTCTTTCGTGCAAGATTACATGGCTGTTTTGCTCATGACCGATGGTAGGAGACGGCCTCTTCATTTAATGTGTACTTACTTTTGTGACCTTGAGAAGTATCTCAGTCTGAAATACTAGGTATCGCTGTGCAGGAAGACTGGAGCTGAGGTATAAGCTAGGGCTGATAGACCACCAGTACCAGTTGACCCAAAGGAACCTTGCAGATGGCTTACCGCACTACGTCAACATTACCAGACACAACAGGACCATCAAGACACAGGTACTTGCACAAGCCGCCGCCATGTTGACGCCTCACTTTAAGACTCACCTTGTGTCTTGTCTGCGGCAGTCACACTAAAATGTCGTTTTTTTTTTGCATACCCAAGCCATTGTATTTGGGTGGGAATTACATACACAAATTGTTTTGAATACAGTATAACCATCTTCTTTTAACTGCAGGTGGACTACATGGAGCCTATAGTGGAGAAGATAACCTTGGTTGAGGATGCTAGGTTTGATTCTCCCAAGTCAATGTTCCTAGGGAGAGTGATGGGTAAGCATCAGCATCACGCTACAGTCTGACGCATTCTGGACCACTTTAGGACAACACATGATCATTTCATCACGTGCCTTTACTCCCATCAGAGGTCGGCGACATCGACTATAAGATTCAGAAGCACAACGCTCCAGGCTTCATTGGCTGCATATCTGGGGTTAGGTACAACGTGTACGCCCCACTGAAGGCCTTCTTCCGACCAAATGAGACAGATCCTCCGGTGACTGTACAAGGTTTCGTGTCCGAGTCCATCTGTGGAGCCTTCCCGCCTGTCCTGGGTTATGTACCATGGGAGGCGGATCCCTGGTTCACCGGCATAGGTGAGAGCCCATGTAACACTGTTTTCAAATGCACCGAGAGAATATTCTTACATGTGTATTTATATATTATACTTATGTTCCAGCATATTACTATATCCACGATGACCTTGGGCTGTTCTGGATATCAGGTCAGATTTATGTTGTATTTCGAAATTCTGTCGCCACTCACGACATTGCATAAAATGTAGAATAGCATCTATACCTTGTTCCTTAATTAATCCGAGTTCACTTTTGATTGGTTCAATGGTAATGCAAGTACTGAAATATAATAGCTGTTTCAATATGTATTCAAGCCTCTAAATGAAACCCCTTTAAACCTGTCTTGACAGAAACTAGCAACCATGCTTCATACTGTACATGAAACTTGGTTCATATTTTAATTGAACCATGAAGAACACCAGTATTCCCCAAAATCAAACGTACAATTATTGTGAGTTGTTTGGTATGCTGCACATTACAGTATATTACAGATGCTAAGAAGAAGTAGATAATTACACTCTGAATGTAAGAGGCTGGAGTCTCAGGATCAGAAAGGCTGTCAGATATAACCCTGTCTGAGAACCTTAAGAGATCAGCTCTGTCATTATTCAACCCTAATAGAAGCTCTGGTTTAATAGAGCATTCAGATGCATGAGTATTATGGTAATTCAGACCATCAGCATATGATTAAAGATTATCGCAGTGTTCTGGCATCCGGTCAATGACCGCTTCTGTTTATCAGCCACTATCCCGGTGGCCCATAGCAATGGGATGCAGCGTGAGCAATTACACCTCAAATCACAATTATTGTCACATTTTAGGCATATTTAAAAAATGTTTGTGCATCTTAAATTCAGCTAGGTTGATTTATTAGGGACATACTGTGTCATACGTTATGTATTATATCCTATCCATGTGGTACACATTATTTCTACATATGCTTTATTAGTATAGCATTGAATAAACATTACAGTACTGTAGTTATAGCAATAATACTAATGGGTGATTGGGTATGTTATACCCAATTATAATGTCAATAATATCATATGGCTTTTCATTACTAGAATTAGTCTGTGTATGGTTATTAATATTATAGTAGTTGGAGTTTGACCATCCTGAAGGTTATGGCTTTGAACCCCAGAGTTGGCCTACCTCGAAACAGCCATGAGCATCCTCATAATTCTAACTCACTTTGGATAGTGTCTGTTGTGTTTGCTGATGGTTGTGCATTTTAAATGTGGCAAATCTCTGATTGGCAGATGTGCCTTGAAGTATAGCTTTCTGGGCTGCAGCCACTCATCTGCCTGGCATACATCAAGCCAACGGGACACAGATGAATCTTCTCAGATCCTTTTTATATTTTAAACCAAA
>JAODUG010000023.1:740873-776854 GCA_027564795.1 Aphredoderus sayanus | reverse complement strand
GATCAATATATTATTATATATTATTATATATATATATATATATATATATATATATATATATATATACATATATATATATATATAATGTTTAAATATGTGATGTGAGGTGGTGATTCAAACCCTGTTGTAGGTAGAGTTAGTTATTTTAGCGTTACTGTAGCATTGGTACAGCTGCATCTACTCCACTAGGTGACGTACTGTAGGTGAAATATGAAGTCATGACTCAGTCACCTGCTGATGGCCTTAAAGGGTAATAATGGAGAGCACACTCCACATTGGATGGTGCCACTGGAGGTGGGGCTTGGAACATGGTAAAACCTGGCCATCTGTCTGGGCCAATGAGTGGAGAAAGTGACAACCTGGAACTGGCACATTAGGCTGGAGGAGCTTAGAGCAATCAGGTCTCAGTGGCATCCCTGTCAGAACCTGATAACTCAGACATGACAGGCAATGATGAGATCCGGCCTGAGGTAAGAGTAAGGGTTCTATTAATATTTCATGCCAATATAATAGAGTTGAAACTCAAGTGCATTTGTGTTAACTTGCTCTTATATTTTCACAAAAGATGTTGAGTTTTCTTTGGTCTTTTTCTCCTTCACAGACATACTGTTTTGCAAGACTTTGTGAAAATGATTGCCCACTGATGTGAGATTTTTAATGTGACACAAATAATGACTTCTTTGTGAAGGCAGCTGGCACAGTTGTGTCAGACTGGCCCTTAAGTTGTAAAATGCCAAGCTGGCAACAAATGATTTGAATGGAGGATGTTTGATACTGAAACATACACCATGAATCAGAATGAACCAATACAGTCATAAAACATATTGATAGCTGTGTATCTTTATCCTTTAAAATAATCCTCTTTAGTCAAGGTTTGAATGAACATTTCTCAGGAGCTTCCCATCCTAGAGGACACCATGAGGAGATAGGTGTCAACTATCCTGAAAACATCCCCAGCATGATCAACGGTTGGTTGGTGTAAAATAACAGTCTGTGATTGTGTCTTACTACACAAACATGATCTACAATTGTGAGCATAATAAGGCTGAGTACAACACTGACATTATATACACTGCATCAGTGCTTTTTTGCAAGGATCTCCAGGAGACAATAGAAATGCAGTGTTGGCTTAATAGAAAAACATAAAGTATCGGCAGCTAAAAATACCCGGGGAACTTTGTATGTTGTTGAGAGCCATGCTTTCAAGTAAACCTTGTAAGTACAGTGCCAACTGAAAACTAAGCTTCTCTCTGAATAAAGTATATGTGAGATGTTGAAATAAAGAGGTTTAGCAGACCTTCAATATGAAACTGAAGGTTAGATCACTGTCAGAGTCTTGGCTCAGAATTTGCCATCAATTCTAACTGTGTTAAGAACGTCACAGACACAGCTGGGGGCAGTGACACATCTGCATCTCATTTGGCTCAGATGACCATAGACATGTCCTGCCCATTTGGTTTATCTGTAGTCTTCACAGTGTGGGCCAGCACCTTCCTGGGGGTCATGGAATGATTTGATTATATTTACTAAGAAATAAATACATATATATGCATACATACATAAATGCAATTATGTTCGCTCTATTGTACTGTGTGTTAAGATTGACTCGATGAATTACTTTTAAAGAAGGTGGTATTTTGACATGTAATGTGATTTACTTGTGATGACATAAAACGATGAACAAAACATTTTTGTCAATGTAAATCTAAAATATGTAAATGTCCAACTGTTAAATTTGGTTATTTCTTCCATTTGGGACATAACACAGCCACATCACATTATACAACACAATACACACGTGATCAAATTAAACAATACACAGAGGACAGACGACTTAAGAGGAGAGTGTATGTATCATGTGTTGTGCAAAATGAGGACATGAATAATCTAAACCATTGTAACTTGAAGTTTTAATATATGAATTACTTTACCCATGTCGCTACAGCAGCCTCTCTGAAGATGCCTAAGACAATGGGACATTATAGATTTCTGGTGATAGAACTGGTGCATTCTGATCCGTTGTTAGCCTGGAGAACTAGCTGACTCAGACCGGGCTAGACACTGGGCACCACAGACCTCAGAAATGGAGACTGTGCAATCTCACATGTAACCTAGATGGACAGGCTACAATATGGGCTGTTGCTGACCTACTGTATCAACCCTGATTCCCACACAACCACATAAATACCTCAGAGGAAATACCTCTGTCACTCACATTTACTCTTAGCTTAAGCTGCTTTATTGTGCCCTTAACCCTCGTAATGTACTCTGGGTCAAGATGACCCAAATCACTAGCTCTTGTGGCAGATAGAAGGCGCTAAACCTAATTCTTCAGCTTACACAGACATATGATGTGCACTGCTGGCACAACAAGGTGTGAGTTTGAACCAGAAGGACAACAAGAAGGGTAAAAGGCACAAAAAACAACACAAATACACTCAGCAATGACAATTGAAAAACACACAAATCAATACACAATCAGATGGCGCCGCCGTGTGGCCAAAAACTATATTTCTGAGTACATTACGAGGGTTAAGACAGGAATGATTTTCAATAATTTGTGCAGTAACATTTACACAGCCTGTCTCTCTATCTTTCTCACTCACTCACTCACTCACTTACACACACACACACACACACACACACACACAAAACAAAACATTCCTCAAAATAGTGTGGTATACAGTATGAGTACTGTATAGAATAGCATTGAAATCCATAATATTCTGTAGAAACAGTATTATTAAATAATTTAAAACAATTTAAAGTCTCAGTCTCAGCCTCTAGATGGCAGTCTTTACGAACATTTGGTGTATGGGGCACATTAGATTTTCGCTTTTGTGTGAGCAAACTGCCTGTTTTCTGTTACTGCTCATACCTTGGGTGTGCAGCAGTTTCTTGTGGTATCTTAAGTCAGGGGATCGTCAACCTCAGAAACTACCTTGAGTTAGCACTGCTGACATGTGGGGACTAGTTCTAAAGTAAATAGATGGAACATTCATACTGTAACCTTCCCTGCATGGAAAAGTATGACCCATCAAATGACTAATGATTTGGTTTTGACATTAAAAAATCAATGAATAGATCCAGTATTAGCAAAAACAACTCTTGAGTTACGCCTGTACATGTTTGTACAAAGTCCAAACATGTACAATTGTACTGTATTCACCTGAATGTGTGTAGATGCATACTCAAGATCAGCTACGATAAAACAATACGTTAAGCACTTCAACGAGAAGGTTGAAATGTGAAAATGTAAAAAAGGAAAATCTAAAAATCTATCCCAATTTCAAAGCAATCACAAACACAAGTTTCTGTTTAGTGGGACGAGTGTCCCCATCTGTTTATAAGGGCTGTGTGTCAGTGTTTTCAATACACTGCTCAACAATGCTTCAGGGATTGGGCCTAAACAGACCCAGTTTATGCCGCTATATTATGTATGGCTTTTATGCAAATGAAACGGTTGCGGCAAGCAAAAAACCTTTGATCTGGGCCTCTTTGTGACAGTAACAGTTAATGCTGCAGACGCATAATGAATCTAGCAGGGAAATGGAGCTGGAAAAGCAGCGTTCAGATTGCAAATAGAATTGCGGTTAAGAACTCAATAACTTCTGCCTGAGATGTAAATTGAGAGCTTATATAGAGCCTCCTGTCTTATTTCCCTGAGGTTAATGACACAGTACAGTACACAGTAGCTGTAGACTATTGTTATATCAAGCCATGTTCAGAATGATGGACGATGCAATAATATATCAAGATTGTCATTTCTACTATGTAGACCTTCAAAAATAATATTAGTGAGTGTAATGAGTTACTGAACACTATAAAAAGACAATATTGTCATATGAAATGCATTTACAACATGTCTTTATTCTTTTTTAAAGGCTATAGTCTAATAAATCCATTGTAACTAACCAGAACTACTTACAATTGGATAGATGTTCTCATTCAAAAACTCAATATGTTAGCATTATATATTTTCAGGGACTTATTTTTCTCTCTTCTATTACTTTTTCTTTATTTATGTCAGTAGACACCAATGCACACATATCTTGGGTTTAAAAAGGTTTATTTTATTTCTCAGTTGACAGTGTCAAGGTAGAAACAGACAATAGCTCTGTGTGATTTATTAAGCTTGCGCCATTGTGCAGTGGTGAGTCATTCCTCAATTTCCATTTGCAAAGGATGCTTTAAAAAAAGAAAAGTCTGGGCACTATTATAACATACAAAGGCTTCAACTAAAAAAAAGAAGATATTGCATCCCCAGATTTATACCCAAACTAAACCCTGATCTGGAGCACAATCGTCGAGGGGTAATAGGCAGAGATTCAGATGCGTGTCGGCAACAAAACATTTGTTAATCGCACTGTCACCTGCCATACAAGCAATCTGCTTGGAAGGAAGGCTGGATTCTACACAGTACACAATGGCAAAGACAGCGCAACAGTGGTTATCAATATCAGTAGGCCTGTTGGCTGGGTGTGAACAGTTTGTCCCACACCTCCACCTTCATAATAGCTTTACCTAGGGGACACATGGTTGCCTTAATATCTAAGAAGTTCCCCACATAATTGATTCCTGAGCCATTTGCTTCCTCCCTGACAAAAGCCTGCTGGCTCTTGTCATAGTACATCTCTTTGAACAACGAGTGATCACAATTACGCCCCTTTGGGTAGATGCCTACAGCAAACCAGTTCTTGTACAGATTGTAGTCCCAGGGTATGGAGAACATAATGGCCAGAGTCTCGATGTAGTCATTGCGGGACCTTTCAAAAAGGTCGTAGGTCATCACACCAACACTGCCAGTTGCTTTGGCACTGGTCTTGCTGAAGGTGCAAAGCTCAGTCTTTAGGGGGCGCACTGTCGGCTGAGGGGGGTTATACGTCTCCCCATTCTCCAGGAAAACCCTACAACCACACACACACACACACACACACACACAACATCATACTGTACATTGCAAGTTTACATTTCCATGTGTTGTTTACATGCTGAATGTGTGTCTGCAGACAGCCTATACCTTGGGTTGAGGAGGCAGTAATTGTTAGTGAGGTTGGTTATCTCAATGGTAACGTTCCTTCTGGTGGTAATGTTAGCTGCCACTGATTCTGCAGACTCGGTCATCCTGGAAAGCCTTTTCTATTCTCTACATGGTTTTGTTAGAGAGGTACAGCAGAGGGGGTTTGGTGTTAAACACATAGCCTAGAGCAGTGTAAATCAAATGGTTTGACACTTTACTTACAGCTAGTTAATTATGGTATTATTAAGATCATTTATAACATTATTAACATAATAATAACATTAAGTTATTAATGTTTTGCTGGGTTGCCATTACACTTTGGAATCACATACAGTAGGCACACCTTGCCATACTCAACAACCTAGCAGTATTCCTGATGGTTTTATGCCCAACATGGCACGACAAAGTCATTTAAGAGTTCATCTTAAACTTAAGACATCTCTAGCTTGGCTGACATTCATTGGTAGCTATACGAGACATATTTCAAGCAGTTGTGAACAATTACACAGCGACTGCTGTCTCTTCGTGCTTCATTAGTAAGCATGCCTCCTACATTTCAACACTAAATACCATGCACTAACAAGTTGAAAATGGAAAGAGACTGGAGGAAATTATTACCCCATTCCTCATAAGTAAGCAAATTTACATCAAGTAAATGTCTCAAGGGCAACCCTGAAACTTTTCACTTCAGAGTTTTAAGAATACTTGTTCCATGGGATTTTTTCTCGATGTATTGGTCACTATACGACCTGATGGCAAGATTCTATGCAATTAAATACTGTACATTGAACCAAAACTGTGGTCTAGATATCTCACCTGTTTTAAGGCTCTGTTTGTGCTTCAATATCCAAGAGGGTAAAAGTCTTCTAGAGTGAGGAACAGATTTTTTTCTCAAAAAATCCTTCACGTAACCCTCCCACTTACAAGGCAACCTCAGTGGGAGCAAACACACCCTGCTTCCACGACTCCTGCGGTTACCAACGCCCTGTGGCATGTATGAACAATAAACAAATATTCACAAAAGCTAAAGAGAATAGTGTTTTGTCTTTAAGGCAGAGAATGACTCTGCCCTATTCTTTGGTACAGTCGATAGAACCAAACAATTCCTATTTAAATCACTTCTATTACTGTAGGCATATATATATATATATATATATATATGTGGAGAATATCTTCGTAACATTTTAATTTATTTCCCTGCTGGAGTGTGTTTGGGTGTTTTACTGGCTGGGAAGATGGAGATGTCATTCCTGTGGTATTTTGAAATGAGAATAATATGACAACTGAACAAATGTCTACAGGCTTTCCTGGACCTATTTTAGACTTCTTTTTTGATTTGGCTCATTCCTCTTGGAGAGAAGACCAACGACAAACGTGGTTATGAAGATGGGAAGCAAATGCAAAATAGACTTACAGTATTATCAGGGAAACTGTAAAACCGCTAAGCAGATACTCCATCTGTTGTGTTTGAAGGAGTTAGCTGCAGAGCAGAGCATACATGTTCTCGATGAATGCTAAGCTAAGAAAACAAAGCAGCTCAAGAATTTTCTTTGGACAGTTTATTCTCAAAATACAGTGCATATTCAGAATCACACATGTTCAAGGAATACGTAATCAATGGGGTGTGCAGTTCTTAACATACGAATCATAGCGTGTCACTGAACACAGATGGTAATATGAACAATGCTCAGGTCAAGCCTGGCCTGGTTAATTTTTATTATAACATTTTTAGCACAGATTCTTAGCAGTTGCACTGAAGCAACACTTCTGAAATGAATAAGCACTAAAGCAAGGTGAAGCAGAAGCATCCCCCCCCGCTAGTGGCCCATTGTATCGTAGAGCTCCAGCTTGACAATAGCTTTGCCGATGTTAGACATGGTGGCTCTCACGTCCACACAGGCTGCCTTGTGCTCTAGCCCACAGCCGTTGGCCTCTGAGCGGGTGAACTTGCTGAAGTCCTTCCCGTCGTACATGAGGTCACACAGGTGTTTGTCGCAGGCTTGGGACAGCTCCAGCACCCCGGTGGCCATGGTGTTCCTGTACAGGTTCTGGTCGAAGGGCACAGAAAACATGAGGGCCAGGCGCTCAGTGCACACGCGGCTCTGCATATGGAAGAGGTCATAGGTCAACACCCCCACGGCCCCCGTGGCCGTGTTGTCATCCTTGGTGAAGGAGCACACTTCCGTCTTGGTGGTGCGGACGGTTGGCTGAGGTGGGTGCTGGCTGTAGCCACTGCTCATGTAAACCCTGAGAGAGGGGATGGGGAGGGGGAGGGGGAGGGGGAGGGGGGTGATTCTGAATCTGAGGTTCATGAAAGTGTTTTTATTTCAAAAGGCTAACATTATTTATTATATAACGTTATTTGGCACCTGTATTTGTGGTCTGTGACTAATAAACTTCAAAGCAATTTGTATTAAAACGGTTTCTATCAATACTTAGTCGTTTGTTGATTAAGTCACTTTTTCCAGTTTTAATATTTTCAGATTGTTTTCAGAATTTTGATACAAATAAAATAAAATAAAAATACAGTACAAGAAAAGTTTTGTGAGAATCTATAGTCGCTTTTTCCAGCATTGGGCTGTTCCCAGGTGAGAGACTTTATGCTGATGGATGAAGTGAGACTCTGAGTGCTGCTATGGACTCATAAGCCACAGCAAGTGAACCTGCATGTAGTGTGCAATGAGCCGGCCCACGTCAGTGCGTGATGGATGGGCGGATGTTCTCAGGAAAGTGATGTCACACACAGATGCCATGTCCACCCTGCAGATACTGATAAATGTGGACGCATGGCACAAATACAAATGCTGTTCTCACCTTTTGTTATTTTGCTTTATTTTTTATAGAAAAACGTACAGAAAGGTAAGATAGGACCCACACTGGCCATGATATGGGTACCTACTGCTTGTACTGTCGTTATGCTTGATACTATTACAGCTATAGTACATTACAGTCATGTAATTCATCTTTTATCCAAAGCAACGCACAGTGGGTTGAATTACCGGCATTAAGGAGTAGGTACATCTTGTAGGCGTCTTGCTCAAGGATGCTTACCGGCCATGTGACCTTTGACCGCTAGACTATTCTACCCCCTGTATACACTGTAGCCTCTGTTAGCATCCGTGACCAGAATTGTTGGAAAGATAACATTTTAAAAAATCAAGTGAAAGCAACCATTCCACACAAATCTACACAAATATAGTTCTCCTAATCAACAACTGCCTTTATGTTTTGTTCATTATTTGACATCTAATTGTACATTTGCTTGTTCATATTAGAAGCATTATATGATGGCTACATTTAATGAGTTGGAGAGAGCTTACTTGGGATTAATGAGACAGTAACTACTGCTGACATTGGTGATTTCTATGGTGCAGTTTCTGTTGGTGGTAAGGGTGGCTGACACGGATTCAGCTGTTTCTAGCATCATGTCTGAAAGAAATGGGAGGGAAGCTATATACATCATTATACAAACAAGTAGGTTATATTAAGCTGTTATGAGCTCAAGCAAACACAAAATGTTGTCGTCAAACTTTCTGCAATCTATATAAAAACAAGAATCTCATCGTCCTCTGACACTTAAATGAAACCAATGCTAGGATTTAAAATAGCTATTCTGTGTATTTCTGTGCGCTTAGGCATACACAATATGACTAAGACAATGTTCCATCCACTTACAGTCATGTTATAGAAAATGATTCACTTTACCTATTTTTGAGCAACCTTAGTCCTAGTCCTGCCAGACAGCGTAGTAGTGCCTTCACTTGGAACCCATGTAGAGGTGGAAAAAGTGCCTGCTCCTCTCATTACACCCATGCAATACATGTTCCAACACAAACACAGGCGTGGTCCTTCTCAAATAAACACACTCTGGAATTCATGCCAGAGCATAATCAGAAAAATAAAAAGTCCGTTTTGTTTTAGCCACAGTGCATACAGTATTTATACTCATTCTTGGCATGCATTATATAACATCATTAACAGTACATTTGTATGGTTGATTTGTACTCTTATCATTAGACACAAGTTCATATAAATAAAACAAAATCAAGTGATGCTTGGTGTATATATTTCAAAAGTACAGTACATTGGTGTACAGTGTCAGGAATAATCTAAATGTAAAATACAGACTGTAAGATCCTCTTTTAAACAGTCTATCCAGATACACCCTCTTGTGCCCGTACAGAACAAAATTAGAAATATGCTTTCAAATAATATATTTCATAAAGATAATCTTAACACTTTATCTTCCCCCACAGTGTATTATATGTATTATATAATGAAAGCTAGAATTCCAAAAGCTTGCTAAACATAATGCACATAGGAGATAAACTCATCTACACTTTATTTCAGCACTTTCATTTAGTACAATACAAACAGAGTACAGAGAAATGATATAACCTGATTATTTGTGTTTTTATGTTTTTTCTCGTAGAAAAATATTTGTTGGGTTTCTGTGCTTTATCCAGGTGCTGCCAAGTGACAGATTCCTTCCAGTGATATATTGCAACACACTGTCTGACAAACCGCCCTCCCGAAAGCCACCACCACACGCTGAAAAGAAACGCTCCCTTATAGATGTCACAACAGCTACTGTATATGTACTGTACAGTGGGTTCATATCCTTTCAATGCTAAAGTCCCTTGCGCTGAGATTACATCTGCTTTTTTATGGTTAAGGCGAGTGCAACATATACAGCATTTTTTTAATTAAGTCAGGAAGCCACTGTTGGATTTGAACCTTTTAACTAAGTCACCAGATGGCACCAAACATGCATTTCAAAACATACATCTGCACATAGACCTGCTGGTGGTTCCGTTGTCTATGTCTGTAGTTGGCTACTATAAGCATAATGAGACTATGTCTACTGTACTTAAATAACATACGCTTTTGACCCATTATCAATAGAATAGAGTGTTGATAAACTCAGTACAAAACTCCAAACTGATGATGTGTGTACCTGTTTAATCTTTCATTCACACGAGGGGTCTTCCGATGTTTGCACTGTCTGATAATTCTATAATCATTGATGCAACTTTTATTGCAACATGGCTTTTTGTCAAATGTAACTAAAATAAATATGACTCAATGTTACACTGCAGGAATTTGCATAAATTCTGTCTTCTGCATAAATTATTGTCCACATCACAATGTATAAATTCATGCATAGGAAAATATTTTGGAATGGTGAATCGATGTATGACAGCCATGATGTCATTACATGCCTCATTCTCAGGCACACACATAGTATGTTTGCCAAATGTTAGTGATGCTCATTTAGAAACAATGAGCATAGTGAGTAAAAGGTATATTTTAACAAAGAGGTTTTTTTATGTACTGTACCCAATCAATGTCAAATGTACAACTGAGTTGTGAAAAAAAGTAGTTTCTGATGTTTTTGTGCTAAGAGTGGTGAACCACATTGGTGTGAATACTGAATAGTACTGAAGCATCTAAAAAAAAACTGTGAAGTCTAAAAGTTTATCCCTCCATGGAAGTAGTGCAGTTTATCCACGAGTTTATCACATGCTTACACACACACACGCACACACACATGCGCGCAGACACACACACACACACACACACACATGCACACACACATCTCCTCAGCTTAGCCTGCTGTGTGTGTTTGGAGGTGGGAGGAAGTCATAACATCTAGAGGAAAAGTGACACAAACACAATGTAGGGAGACAATGTAGACAAGACCCCAGTAGGGAGTTGAAACCAGGGCCCACGTGTTTTTGAAGCAATAAAACAAAATAACTAAAAAAGTCTCACTTTAGGGAAGTATGAATTAAAAGTGTAATTGTTTGACTTGCATAACTTATAACATGACGCCTGAAAGAATGAATGTATCCACGTACAGTACTGTAAAAGTGATAACATGCCACTAGTGAATGAAATACTTTTCAGGTGAGTTCTTCCAGCTGTAGACTGCAAGCAGTGAATCATTCTCAGCACATGCCCAGAAACATAACAAGGGCAAAAGAACAAAGAGATCAAAATGTTTTGAGAAATAATTTCCGCAGGTCTCAATTGTATCTGCATAGGAGACACTTGAAATTCGTACCTTTTTGTTTTGGAGAGCCAGTAATCACCCCCCTACCACGAAGTGCTTGTCAACAGGCCTATAAAATATATTTCAGAAGCAGAAGTGTACCTTGTTCTTCTGGTATTATGTGTATTATTAATGTTACAGTCCAATGTCCTCGTTGGTTCTGTTTTTATTGGCTTTTAGAAAATACATATCCCATTAAAAATTATTTTGTATTAAATCCATTATTGGAAACAATAAGATATTTTACATTAAACAAAAACAGATTTTCTATAATAATATATTAAATAATTAAATAATGAATATTTTCTGTGTTTTACCCCTGAACTACTGAGGACATGACACGACAACCTTAAAAACTATAACACAGCCTTGTTGGCTTGCTCCACTCTAAATGAATATTGCACTGTACTGTATGAAATGTGTACACAATTCCCTTGATGAAACATTTGTACAAAGCATTGCATCTCTCTCTCTCTCTCTCTCTCTCTCTCTCTCTCTCTCTCTCTCTCTCTCTCCCTCTCTCTTTCTCTCTCTCCTACTTTATAGCCTAGTTGGTTACTTAAGCACATTGCTGGTCTGTGTTCTCAAGGTCAGTTCATAATGTAAGCTAGTTGGCAAGCTATGAAATTAATACTGTATACACACATTCAATATAATTCCATACATACAGAAAATGAAACATTGAGCTGTTCCCTAATATTCTGTCAATATACAGTATGTTATGTATATCTGGGAGATCTAACAGATAGGAGCACATACTGTATTGTTTTAATATTAGCACCATGAATAATATCCACTTTTCCTGTATTCTGCTACATTCCGCTACATATGCTTACAACTGCTGACTTTACCTATAATGCTTCTATGGAAATGTACTTTTCTGTGGTTGTTGAAGTGAAAATAAACAGGTTAAAATACAACAAAATAGTAGTTATAAAAGAACATGTGTTTTTTGATGGAAGCTTGCAAATTTAACCATTGTACTGGCGCCTCATATGGCCATATGCAGTGATTTCCCTGTTGCGTGGGTGCTCTGACCTGGAGATGCAGACACGTGTACAGGAAAAGCAGGTATCCATTTTAACCATTAAGCGAATACCTGTAGCATGAGCCTATGAGCTCCGTAGGGGGAAGGAGCATGAAGTGTGCCCCTTCATGCTTAACAATGTTTTTGCAATACTTGATTCAGCCAAAAGGGGAACTTTGTACACCAATCAAAGCTCACACCTTTAGACTTCCGTTCTAACTGGTTAATCTTAGTACTGAGGCCCACTCCAAATTGAAGGAACTGAGGAATTCAATCAGCAACAACAATGACGTCTCTGTCCATTTGAAGTGCTTACATTACCCTCCACAGAGTCAGTTAAACAGATAAACTTCCATGGATTAAAAATAAAAATATATATGCTGTAAATATACAATATATAAAATCTACTGACTGCATGAAACAGTGCTAGACCCCATTCGCACCAGATGGCAATGTAGCAATTTAGTCTAATGAATCCTTGTTAAAAGGAAGAATAGAATGCATAATGTGGTAGATCTGCAATATGAATGTGTTAAAGTAAATGTCAATTAAAGGGCAAAAAAGCTGTTTTCAAGCGAACCGTTAAACAAATACGCAGATGATGTGCGAGCATTGTGGCAAATTGTAACATGCGGTTGAAAATGAAAGTGGAAAGTAAACTATTGACTTTCTGCTTCGCAGTTGCCAATGATGTCATTACATAACAGTGCTTATTTTCAGAAAAGCAATTAGTTTATAACAAAACAAAAACGCTGTACGTTGTCAACAGTATGAGTTAATTAACCCTGTATTTAAACCCTAACCCAACTGTATATATGGTATTTTAGACATACAGCAGCAAACCACTACTGTCTACATGTAAAGAGTGGACTAACTGCATCCTGAGCAGCGTATGACATCACACTCCCTCTGTGTGTTGTAATGTAAGCCCCCCTGTTCTTCATCGCCGGGCCGGCCACACGCGTGTATGTAGGTACATGTGTGTGTGTGTGGCCCACAAAGTATTTGTTTTTGTCTGAGATGCTGGACATTATTGTGACATCTAGCGGCAGACAAGGTCATACATCATTAATTTCAATATGATAATCCACTGATGAGCCTGTATGAATAATACTGAATCAGACTAGGCATTAGGAGGAGTCAGCTGCTCATTGAAACTCTATGTTATAGCTTAACATTTAGACATATATGATCCTATATTGTTTGATGGCAACGGCAAGCTTGGTGAGATTACCACAATGGATTGATGTGATCGCCCTTGTCCCACTTTGTGAGTGCGATGTTTTGGCTTTTGTCACTGCTATGTGCAGGTCCAATGTTGTCCAATGTGTGGCACACGTCTTACAATTCCCAGCGCCTTGAGAATAGGGCGGTCTGATTAATCCCCTCAGCCATCGCACAGGTAACGGTTCTCAAACGTGGGGTAATGGGTTGGGGGAAGCGGAGGGGCATTATGCAAACTTCACAGTGATTAATTTTGGCCCGCGATGGATCTCCAACACTGCAGCAGTAGTGTTGGAGAGGAGCGTATTGATTGATTGCTGCAGGGGGCGCAAGGTTTTACACCTTCTCGTTTTGATGAATCGTCTGTCACGGCGGCGAACAACCAAATATGGCCACATAAATTAATGTTTAAGTGATTATGGTAGAAGTAGAAATATTACAGGTCCATTACGGGGGATTACACTCAGTGGCACTTTTCTAAAAGGGTAGGAAATGACAGGACGGTGGAATATCCCAGAGAAGAGCAGGCAAGATGCGACTTTTTAATTTAAATTCATAACGTTTCACAATTCTCAACAGAGCAGTCCACAGACGTTAATCTGTGTGCGTGCGCGCGTGTGTGTGTGTGCGTGCATACGCACGTGGTTGTGAAGGGCGACGTGCTTCCAAGAGGGCATGGACTGGAGACGGGGCTTTAACTTGACGGAGCATGCCAGTGCATCCCCCTCTCAAATTAGCACGGGATAAAGACGCATAAAGGGACCTGCTCGCCGGAGGTGAGGGTGCAAACACGCGCCCGCTTCAAAGATGAGTTGTGCTCAGCGCGGATTAATTCCCCCGCCAAAGGAAAAATCAATAGCGCCGCGTGCGACAGGAACACATTGGCGTCGCCTCTCGGGGACACAAATGTGGAGGCACACCGTAGAAGCAGGTTTAGACAACACACCCATCCCACTGACTAAAACCAACAACCAAAGACTGTTTGTAAAAACATAGGTAAACCCACTTCCCTCCTTCCCCCTCTTTTCTCTTCTCCAAAGTTTCTGTGTGTGTGTATTTCCTGCGGCCTCTTTTGAACACGAACAGTACCTTATCTTT
This sequence comes from Aphredoderus sayanus, assembly GCA_027564795.1. Taxonomy (NCBI): domain Eukaryota; kingdom Metazoa; phylum Chordata; class Actinopteri; order Percopsiformes; family Aphredoderidae; genus Aphredoderus; species Aphredoderus sayanus. Next base: position 762,430 of record JAODUG010000023.1, on the reverse strand, counting down.
TTATTTTAAATTCAATACCTATGTTCAAAATAGCACTTCATCAACTGAGGTGCCAAGATTTGGATCAATACAGATACTGTATGCAAATATTCACAATTTATTGTTTATGGAAGTGTCTGGCATGTGATTTCTGGCATGTGTTCCCCCACTTAACGCCCTGCGCTCCTTTCATTTATTTAAATTGAGGAAAGATAATTTTGCTTGATTGATAATTATAAACACGCACATACACACAATTATACAATGGGGCAAATTATTTGTTTTCGTTGCATGTAAAATACTTGAATGAAAACAGCTACAGTACAAGTAGCAAGTAGTATTGATTGTAGCTTATTTGTGTTTTTCTAAATAAAGATGATAGAATATATTTAGTGTATTTAAATGTGTATAATCCTATTTTAACTGAACCTACAGTAGGTACTCTAACATGATTTATGACCTTTGTGGCCATGTGTTGTCTGAAAGCCATTTGGGACCAAAACATCTCTAAATGTTTGCGGGCAAACAAGCTGTACGGCAAAGGTAGCGGTGTATTTGCATATCCCCCGACATTGACAAAATGATAAACACCGGGCCTGTGTTTGCCAGCGATGTTCTGAAGGGAAGAGGGACAGGGGATCAATACCCTCCCCACCCACGAGCCCATCTCTTCCATGTTTTTGCTACGCCACCTCGTCCTCCATCAGTCCTGCTGACGGGCCCAGTACACGCCCCTTCACTCACTAAGCCTAGCCCCCACCCCCCGCCTCACACACACACACACACACACACACACACATCCACCATCTTGCTTTATAAGATATATAATCCCATTGATCCGAAACCCGATGGGAAGCGGTGCTCTGTAAACAGGCGAGTGCTCAATAAGAGGCATCCACAGTCCTCAAGGGAACCTGTGCATTCGGCACAGGAAACCTGCATCTCTAAAATAGCCCCCCCTACACACACACACACAGCCTAAAGCAAGAAGTGTGCTATAGGATGTTGGTGCTGGGGGGTCAACAGAGAACTGGATGTTTAGAGGGGACAATCTAGCATCTGTGCGGCTTGCTATCATTTATCAGTTTTATTGCTTTCTCAGGTTGTTGCCTCACCTCTCACCTCTACCTGCTGCCCCTTAGAACCCAGTGCCCCCTCCCCAGCCGCCCCCCATGCCCCCGGCAGGGTCAGTTGTCAGTTTGAGCGCGTTCCAGCCGTGCAATTAAGCATCCGCAGCTGGGGTGGGGGGCAAACAGATGAAAGCTGTGACATTTTGCTTTTGGACTGACGATGAATTGGGGGCAACTATCCAGACACAAGCGTCCAGGCTCGCATATGGATTTATTTGTTCCCTTAAGTTCCAATCTCCTTCTCTATCTCTCCTCCTCCCTCTGATCCCATCTTAGTCTGCCTCTTCCTGAGGTGAGGGGGAGCTTTAAGGGAGGGCACCCTCCACCTCAGCTTCATTTTAAATCATTACCTGACAGTTTAAAGGCCACTCTGCAATGGATGGCTTTTTGCTCTGCATTTTTGTGTTTTTTCCCCTATTCCCTTAACCCACGTCTATTGTGGTTGTGTGTGTCTTTGATAAAGTGAGTCCGGCTCTGTACTTTTCTCTGTGTCTGCATCAGGGCCCCTGTCTGTGAGTGAGGTGAGGTGCACACAAGAAGGAAGCTTTTACTGCTGGCTTGATGTGTATGAGGTCAAGGGTCATAGTTATGGCTCTTAAATGCACTCTATAAGGTACAGTGATTCCTTTATACACTGATGTTGTACAACATAGACGACAGACAATCTTATAAGACATTTGGCTAATGACCAATATACTGTATACCGGTATATATACACAGCATTATTATTATTATTATTATTCTTTTTACTCGGGATGATAGCAGGCTTGATATTAGAAGTATTGTAGCTGTTATAAAAGCCTAAAAACATGAGGAAATAGTATCACAACACTTAAGAGCTTAAGTGTAGAGGTTGGCACTTAAGTGTTACTATTTCCACACGTGTTGTACGTACAACAAATGTGTGTCTGTAGCTAACATTCCATCGATTGATGTTTTATAGACTTGAATACATGGCCTTCTAGGCCAAAAGGCTTCTGATTCGCTTTTTAAAAAGATTAGGTTCCGATTTTCTCAACATGTCTCTTCTCTGGCAATTGATTCATCAGGCACTTAACAGCTAATTGGCTACATATAGTGGCTTTCATCAAGCATAATAAATAATTCAATAATTGGAGATAGATGATGTGCTGTCTATTCTTGTTTTATCTACAGTGTCTATCAGACGTACGTATGTGAAAAGAAAAGTAAAGTAGGCTAAATGTATTTGGTTGTCAGTGCAGTACTAGTAACACACCAAATGAAACTCTGTCCTTGATTAATAGTCTGGAAAATGAACTACTATTACTGATATTTTGATTGATCGGGTAATAAGAAAGCTGTAGTAAGAAATGGTGTTGGTCAGACACACTGGCGTATTCCTCAATCTCAGAACAGTATCGATCACCACAAACCTGGGACCAGCTGTGTTTAAAGGGTCAAAGGCACTTGCTCGCTTATGACCTGCAGTACTGGAAAAGTGACAATATTTAGCACTGCATATGTCTTCCTCTGAAAATAAACCATTGCTTTAGTTTTTTCTTAAAGTAAATTGGACACCAACGCTATCAGTATTATACCCACTGGATTTATTAATGATGTACTAAAGCCTCTGGATAGTACAGTGATGAGAAAAATGGGGTTCATTCATTCCGTTTGCATTCTTTCGAACATAATGGACTTCTAGGTATTTGTAAATATTGCAGTTGTAACTACAATCATAATTACAGGTCTACAATCAATTATATCTAGACAATAGACTGTGTGTCCAACTCAATCTACAGGAGGAAAGTTAACTTACATACACATACAGTATACCAGGTGTATCTGTCACATGTCACATGTTACCATTTTAAATGTAAAGAAAGCAATTACAAAAAATCGACTGTAAATCAAAGAAAAGTGGGTAAATCTTTCCAATGTTGCAATAGGAAATAGAGGCCTCTTGACAATGGTTTCCCTCTATTGGCCTAATTGAGTAGTCACAACGGGTAAGACATCCATCAGCATCAGTATTGACTGAGGGTCCCATATCAGCATTAATCTGCTGGCTCTTAGGCATCCCTATATATCCTCTAACCCACTCCCTTACTCTCCATTTTTAAAAGGAAATTATTTTTACGAGGGCTGAGAACAACAGAGCAAGGAGTATCTTAATATCCTGTAGATAAATGTTTAAGATATAGATATCGAATCCACGGTAGGCGGAATGCCGATGCTGCCTTCTTGTAAAGAACCACTCAGCAAAAATCTAAATTCATTCAGGACATTGTCCAACAAAAGCACTAAGATTTTTGTTTAAGCCACATGCCAATTACATTTAAATAAATGATGATGTGTTGTCAAAGGAACATTTTAAATGGATGCTCAGCCATTTGACATTTAAGTTCATTATCTTTTTATAACATATTTAGTATTTAGAAACTTAGCTTTACACTATTATGTTGCTTAATAATTAAGGACACACTCCTGAGTCTGTTTTAGGAATATATCTAAATGTTAGGTTCTGGGAGTAATGCAACTGATAAGTATTTGTAATTTTTTTTAAATAAAAAACAAACAATCAAAGAAATGGATAAAAGATAACTATAGTACATTATTCACACTTAAAAGTCAAGGTGTTAGAAAGCTTGGTGTGCTTGGTCTCTTTGGCATGATAATTGTCTCCTTAGTATGCTAGCAAATGGTAGTGATTGCTTTGGCAGACCTTGGTGTCAGCTTAAAGCAAACAAGCAGATGGTTTCCACAGAAATTCGTGGTTTTCAAAGTTTCCAGCGGATTTGTCAAACTCCAGTGTGTTCGTAAATATTAATTTGAGGGCGATGGTTTGGACTGGTATGTGGTTAGTTTTTCTTCAAAGCGACAAATCAGGCCTGTAATAGCTGGTGTCTGTCTTGTCAAAATCTCTGTGCATGCATTGATAAATAATTGGTGTCAAGTGAAGACGTTGTGCTTACGCTGAGCTTCATTCAACGTTTTTTCTCATGGCATGATCATTAAGTAGAATGACTATAGTGTAAAAATGTTTTTGGATAGCCTAAGTAATAAAGTATGTTCTTACATACCAGCAAGTCTGTATGTATGTACTGTATACACAAGAATCCCTCATTTACATTCTTATTGCATCTGGGTATATATTGCTGGGTCTTATTAGGGAACAGAAACAGCAATGAGCAGTAGCTGAGGTGACTACAATCAACCTTGGTTGATTCATTATGTATTAGCAAAGAGCCCAATCTTTCTAGCTTATAAGAAAAACAACAATGCCAGTGAAGGAAAGCCAACACAAATAAGAACATGTAGATGTAAAAGGCACACCATGAAACTAAAAGTAATACATTATACCAGAGGACATAACAGATAAACTGTGAAACTCAGTGAAAGTCATAATCCTAAGTGGCTATACCACTGTTCACACATTAGCATTGTGCTGAACATCAGGAGAGCTCTGAAGTGTAGCTTCTAAACAGGTGCCTGAGGCTACAGAGAATGAAATACTTGTTTAGGTTTTTATTTATTTGCCTTCTGATTTCTCGGTTTGTTCCTGGTCTCTGCTACACCTCCCCACAGACCTATGAGATTTAAGTGAAGGACTTTGATGCTGTGGGCAGGACATAGATCTTTACTTAATTGTTTTGTCAGTTTAGAAAAATCTTTAAACGTGTGTGTGTGTGTGTGTGCGTGAGGGGGTGGGGGCTGAGCGGAAGGGGGAAAGAGAAGAAAGGGAGGGAGAGAGTGTTCCTGCATGATTTGCCTTGCCAGCCACGAGAATCTGGGGAGTGATCACAGATTGATCGGCTTCTAGTAGAGCTCCCAGCCTGCGTTGGCACCTCTACAGATGGCAGACCTTAAAATATCAGCTTCCCCTCACAGAGGTGAGATCATGAAGTAGAACAACAACGTGTCCTTTATTAAAAGTGCCTACAACACACTGTCAGAGAAGATAGACGGGGGAATATGGTATTTTAGTGCCTGGGAAGTTAAATCTAGGTAGGATTTGAGAGTTGCAATGAGAGCTAACTAAAAACAGAATGATATAAAGTAACATTTTGAAAATCAACAACCCAGTAACCCACCCGTTCCTCCATTGCTTCCTCCTCCTACCTGCTGTAGTTGTGTGTGCACATTCATGTGATTGACAGGCAAGGTAGAGTCACCGGACCAATCAGGGAAACGAGGCCCTGATTGCTGAGAAATCTTTGGGTAGCTGAGAAAATGTAAATCAATTTATGAGGCAGAGGCTACAGTATCTAGCCTTGTGGTACCATCTTGATCTCGCAAGCTACAGTTCGCTGTACCAGTCTGGAACGCCTCAATTCATAAATGCGGTCTTAATACAGTACATTTCAATCGCACATCCTTACAATTGGACATCCTACCTTAATTTCACCCATTCTTGTTTAAATGTTTAAAATCAGAGTGCTGGTGGAAACCAAAATGTATGACATATGCTGCTGTCATCTTGGGTCAAACGTCAGCTGGCTGCTGATTGGCCTGATTGTGCTCCACACGGTCGACAAAGGATTTGCGATACTCATTGTGAAAAGACATTGGAGCTCACAAGATCAGGATGGTCTCACAAGAGGCTATCAAGCAGAGCAGATATTCTCACAGAGCATTTCACTGATAGCTTATGGATGTCTATCACATTACATTACACTCATGTACAGCTCTAAAATACTACTGCTACTTTAACATCAACATATTCAACATGCGTATTTCACAACCCAGATGCAGCACTGACACATTACTTGATATCTTAACTATCGTACAACACATACAATCAATTTCTATCAGGCATCGTCATCAGCTTCGACCTATTATTCTCACCATAAGCTATAGATTTATGCCTGGAGCCAGCAGGCTCTGGGCAGTGTCTGAAAAGGATACACTGTCGGCGAATTGTCTTCTGCTGTCAGTCTTTAGAGACCTTACCTGGCTCAAACCCTGTCTTCCCCCATTCAGACCTAATAGGCAATCCATCCATCGTCACTATCTCCCAGCCTGTGATAGGCAGCTAATTAATCACAATTGTGCAAGACTATTTTTATTATCCTCGTTTTTAAGTGGTTCAAATTACAGTATATCACTGAGTCCTGGAGATTGCCTGACAACGTATCCAAATATCATCCAAATCCATCCATTAAAAATCGGAATTACGCTCTTTCCCCTAGTAGTATGTGTGCGTACAGGAGTGTACAACACGTGTACTTTTACTATGTTCAGAGATAATGATGCTTTGGCCATTGAAGCGATGGCAGCCCAGTGTTATTTTCTGAACACTCTGGAGAGAAGAATGGATAGCCTGACACTTGTGATGTAAATGGAAGTGACAGGGGACAGGAAGAGACGGAGAAAGAGAACAAGGAAGCGAGAGGGGGGATGGAATAAAAGTGTGCAGAGACGAGTAAGATGGGCAGATGAAATTACACCTACAGGTCTGTTCGCTTTACGGGAGGAACCCCTGGCAACGCGCCATCCCGTAGCACGTCCCAGGGGCCCATGAATGTATAGCGAGTGAGTAAACCTTACATATCCAACTTTCTTTTCTTCCACACGCTCCTTATTGCCCCGGTGACTCTCATCGACAGCCTTGTGATTTATTTCTTCCGGGCCTGAAAGACGGGAAGTGAACAGAATGCATGGATATTGTCAGCCACTAAATGGAGAACCAGGTGCATTGGAGACACAGTAGAGGCAGACATAGAAGAGTTCAGGGAGAAATTACTCTGCCCACCGCTACACATACAGCAGCTTCGCTCTCACACAAGGAATAGATGGATGAAGGATAGATGCACAAGTCATATTATTAGAAAATAAAGGCCTTTTCTGATGTTAGAAAATATGCTGCTGATCTAACAGAGTATTGCACTGTACATTCTTTAGACCAGCAGTTCACATAGCATTTAACTGCTGGTCCCTCATGTACAGGATGTGTAGAAGTGTCTGAAAAGAAATGAGTTTAATAGTTCCACCATCCTCTCAGGAGAGATTTGCCAGCTAAGCAGACCTGCTTAAATATGCAACAAGCAGAACTATAAATCAAGCCTATACTGTATGGACGTACAAGACATTAAAACACGATCTAATAAGGGGTTAGTCAAGGGCTTGAGGCTTCTACACTTATCACTGTAGTGATAGGCTCTTATTCAGTGAGCTCCGTGACATGTCATACCCCTGCAATCGACTGCCATCTATTGTACCGTATACGGACCCCTGCCTCGAAACCCTAGCTACGATAGATTCAAAGTGACTGCAATGTCTGCATTCATTTGCATTGTGGTGACTTTTAACCCACATGGCCACGACAGTAATGCAACCTGGCAGCGAGGATTACATCAGCGGTTGTTCAGAGACAGGACTCCTACAAGGGAGTTCCTATGCAGCTCCTACATGACAAGTCCTCGAGACGAGGACCGTGACTCAGACCCATATGTTCCCTGTGTGGAGTTTGTCATGGAGCGGAGCCACTGACCCTGGGGAGTCTACTATTGTCTCTCTACATGAGCTCTCTATGGGAGCTTGCGCCGTGTGTGTTTGATTGTATTGGGCTTGGCTCAGGTCAGGACACAGCATGGCTCTGAGCGCCCAGCCCGAAGCATAGGCCTGCTGGGATTTGGACTTCACTGGATAGCAAGGTACAGTAGTCCAGTTGAGGGCCAACACTAATTGATTTTGAATCCCTCTTGATATTTAACTTACAAATTACAATTTCCAGATTGGCCCGAGGTTGAAACTTACTATATCTATGTTACATTGACTTAAACAGTATATTAGTGAATTTTTTTAAATAATCTTCCTCAAAAACCTTATTTTATATTCGGGTGCATTTACTGGATGCTCGGAAGGTCTACAGTATATAGTGGTTTCAGCAATCTCCACAAAAGGCATGTTTTCCAAAGTGAATAGTTTTGGTAAATGCCACATGAACTGATGATTGTGATGAGACAGAGCGTCAGACTGCTATATTGAAATGGTAGACGGCTTAGCTGAGAGAGAGCAACAGTGGTAATTCAGTGGGAAAAGGGTCATTTTCCCAGCCACGGCCAAGACAATAGCCTTCGAGATGGGAACCTTGTGAAAGAGTGCAAACGGAATGAATGTGACAAGCATGACAAAGGTTTGCGTAATGACGCGGCGCTCAATTACTAACCTCTGTAACCCTGATGTAACATGGAGGAATGCTTTTACCCAGAACAGAGACAGGCGGACTGTGTGAGATGTTGGTTTGTGACTGGTGACTTTCTGGTTTGAATTAGCAGACTGCTGGGAAAATATAGGTGGGGGAAGTAAACAAGCAAAGTTCTGACCTCCCTCGGGAATCACTGGTCTCATCCTAGAGTAAGGTACACTGGTAAGACCATCCTGATTTTGCAAGCTCCACATTTTGATCCATTCAGTGCATACGTCTGAAAGCGTTCCATTCGATGTGGTTTGGTATACAGTGTCAATAGCAGGCGGTTGAAAACGATTGTTTGGCGGTGACTTTCTTACAACGGTACTAGCAGACGATTCACTGGACCACATTCAACCAACTAGAACATGTTTTAGAACACAGCCACTTGCTGTTGGTAACAACTGTATTACCCAGCTGGATTCCAATGGCTGATAGTTCTGTAACGGTTTTCTATTGAACGTTCTCAGACTGAACGAAGCAAATCTTAAGGCTACCAGGCTTAGAGCAAGCCACTCAATATCCCAATTCCCCCAATATAGATGATTAGTGGTCAGAGTTAGATGACATGTAACTGTGTATACGAGAAACAACAACAAACAAGCAACAACAAACATGCTGAAACGGCATCCGGAGTTTGCATAGTTTTAGTGCTACAGTAAATTGCAATACTAAGCACTTGTCTTCTGGCAAGAAGGGTGCACGGTGTGTTTCATATGACATTTTATTTTATTAGTGCACATACTGCACACACGAGGCCAATACTGGGGTTAACGTGTGCACATAGCATAAGACAAGGGGGAAGGACAGCTGTGACAGCTTGGATCGCAAAGTGGCCAAAAACACATCTCGCTGCTCAGAGCGATGCCTCCCCACAACATGGTTTCCGTTTAGACATTCAACCCACCTGCCAGCCATGGAAAATAACATTGGCTGAGGGATGACCCCATACACAGCAAGGCCCTGGGATGACTGTAATTGCATCTCGACCAGGTGAATTCAAGCTCAGATGGGAGCCTCTGGTGCCACACCAGTCCGAGGAGATGTCCAGCTCCCTGGAGACAAGCCAGTTGGCCTTCAGAGACATTCATGGTGGCGTATATGTGACGGAAAGCGCCACGCCAATCCCACGGCTGATTTCTCATTACCGGGGGAATAAATAGCACAAGAGAGCAGAACATCACTGCCATAATGTCGTCCTCATTTTGACTTTGGTGTGAGGCCGACAGATGGTGCCAGCAAAAACAACAAGGCTAGAATAGCCGAGAAAATGAACAGCAGCACCCAGTAAAACAAACTATCGATGAAGACGCCTTTTTCTCCGACACCCTCTTATGTGAGAAACATCTGTACGCCCTGCGTCGACTGACAAATGTCACTTTGAACCGCATCATTCGCTTTGTTCTCTCTCTATTTCCGTCTTTATTGCCTGTGCGAACGCAACGGCCGTTGTTGTGGGCGTGGGAGGTAGTTAGAGAGATTGGCGGTGAGCGGTCTGCTCCGACGGCTGGTTTGCGATGCCGACTCGCCAAGGCACAAACACTATACCTGTAAATATAGCACAGCAGCTCAGAAGCTTCGCTTTCCATTAAATAGCCGTGAGTTTCCCAGCTCCAGGCTTTATTGCAGCGTTGCTGCGGGAGTTGTAGCCCAGGAGGCTCTTCAACATTATTAGCAGCTCACAGTACATAATCCCAGAGCAGGCCCTACCTCTGCCTACAGGCCAGAACTGAGACAAAGAAAACAGGTAGAGAGATATCGAGGTAGAGAGAGTGAGAGAGAGAGAGAGATAGACGAAAAGCACCAGGCAGAAAACAGAAAACTTGGAAACAGAGATTGACAGTCAGTAACACAGACAGGCGTGTAGGCAGCGCTGGCTGTTCTTACATCCCAGCCAGGAGCTCTATATACTTGTGGGAGCTCTTATACATATTCCACTCTGCACAACTAGCCAAGTGAAATAAATTACGTTCTAGTTCAACATTCAAACACACTAAAAGTGCTACGGCGACATGGTCAATCAAGGGAAGCTAAATGACAATTCATATTTATATGAGACAATAACACGTAACAAACAGCATTTGTGATCGTGGTCACCGCGTAGCTTGCTGATAGACAGCAGATGGCGGCCTGGCTGAAAAGGTCCCGTGTGTAACTAAGTCATCGGGCCTGACATGGTGCCAGTCTCTCATCCCGTCAGAGCGCCATGCTGCCCCCACAAACAGGCTCCCCAATGCCCTGACCTGCTTCTAATTATATTGCTGCTGGACAGTGGCAGGTACAGTGTACTAAATGGGTAGTGAGGGAAGGGGGTGGGGGGGAGGTTTGGGCTGCAATGAGAGGAGGTGAAATGTATCAGAACACAAAAACAAGGAGGTGCGTAACCACCATTGCTAAAGGGACAGATTGCACAGCTCGTTTTTTTGTATGACTGTATTTCTGAGTATTTTCAAATGACCTACGAGTAAATAGGTGCTAATTCATTACAAAGCAGTGTGATGAGATAAAATAAGAAAACGCATCTCCTCAGTTATAATTACACACCGTTTTGTCTTAAAAGGACATGAGTTAGGTTCTTGAGAGTATTTTAGTAGGACTTAGTAAGGAGATACAATCAACATACATGAACATTAATCTTCATAATTGCAGTCACTAGTATGTGGTCTCTGTGTCCAGCCACTATAGGAATCCAGCCCGCAATGAGCTTCATAATGTAGGAACTCAGTCACAGAGTGTGCCGTCAACGTTTAATGTTAAGATAACAGATCTTTCATTTCCCTCAATGAAATGTCTCATTAACATTGTTTTGCTGAGAACATCTGTGGCACATAATCACTAGAGATGCAAGCAGAGGGGTCTTTCAGTACAAGTATGACAACAGTCTACATTCCACTGACTCCAAGGCAAGGAATGTGTTGCCTTGTAACAAGGCATCTCTGCATACTTAAAGAAATCACACCACACTATGATTACAATGCCATTCAGATTGGGGCAGACATTCCAAACAAAACCCTGCTATTTTGTGTTAGGGGTGTAAAACATCCCCATAGGTGTTGACGTGGTCTGTTTAAGCCTTTGGAAATAAAATGAGGCTGTTCTCAATTTGATAGAAGAAAGGACAGAAGGTATAGTATAATTACTAAACAGATGTAGAAGGATCAAGAGTCATTTTCATTATCAAGTACTATGAATAGAGTTACTGTACAGCACATGATTTTTCATTCACATGTTAATTAAATAGGTTGAAGTACAACACCTAGTGCAGCTGGGTATAAAATTGAAAAGTCCAAAATTCATCGCAAAGTTTCCATTCTGAACCAAGCCTCAAGGTCAGTCAAGGTGAGCAGCAGTACGTCTGCTGTTTGTATGTATCATCGCCCCACATGTATTTCCCTGGCTGGCAAAGCCCCCACCCTGCCTCTCGCTAGCTTCTCTGCAGTGCTGCTTGGCAGCATCCCTGTAATCGTTGGCTAGCCGGTCATCTGCCCACCACTGCTCCCTTTAAAGTCTGGTGGCTTCATGACAGTGATAGTGATGATGCAGAAAGCCAAAGCGCTATCAAAGGGGTTTGTTCCAGCTACGGACTGAACCGATTCTAATCAGCACATTGTTTCATCAGGGCGAGCTAATCAGTAAAGTGTACTGCTTACGTGAATGGCTGGCAAAATACTTGGCCGATTTTCCTATACACATTTCACACATATGACTTTCTTTGCCATTTCAACCAGAGGAACAAACTTGTACCCCGCCCTTCTCATCACTGATGTATGCCTCTGACATCATTGCTTTAGCAAGTGACATTAATCAGATACGGTGTAAAGGATTTTGGACTGTTCCTGGATATCCTCTCCTCAGTGATCTTTACCTAACGAGTGCTCTGAATACGCTAACTAATTCCTTATTTATTGGTAAGTGCTGCAGCTGCAGCAAAGGTTAATGAATGCTCTCTGAATGCCACATGTCGTGGGCAGCTTCACAGGGATTACACATTCAGCTGGTTCCCATGTTTGGCAATGATCTACTGTATATTTACTTTCCACAGAGGAGCCACGAGAAATATCCCCTGGAGGAGATGCAAGTCTTGTTATTTTTAGCTACTACAATTCCAGTAGACAGGACTGCGAAAGCTTGTTTTCAGGAACCTCTCTTTTTACAATTAAGGTATTATTATTTGACGCGTTAACTAAACATAGCTGGCGCATGGTGATTATCCATTGGGTCCGGGAGATCAGAAGTGTAGCCTACCTGGCCTGTTAAAGTTGGAGCTAACAATCACCTTGTCAAAGCTGTGATCTTCCCCGTCTCTTGCCTGGGGCTGGAGCAGCAGTAAGCAACAGCGGGGAGCTGGTGACACATATGGCCAATTATAGGTGGAAGTGGAGAGGATGATGTGAGCTGAAGGCGTGTTCACACGTGGTGGGTGTCCAGAAGGCTTGGGGAAGTGGGTGTGGAGGAATGAGTGTGTGTTTGGGCGGGGGGGGGGGGGGTGGCGGCTCTGTGGAGGGGCCGCGGGAGAGAACACCTAATACGTAGCCCTCCTCCCCTCTCGGCCTGCTTTCTCAGCGCTGCTTCTCGCCACGAGCTGCCTCCTGTTCTTCCGTGGGTTTCCATCTCTGCGTTCTCTTCCCCTCCCTTCTCGTCTCATGCGCTCTCTCCATTCTTCCATGTTCGTCCGCGTCTCTGAGGCACATCAGAATCAGAAGATTACTTTTTTAGCCGATCAATAAGGCCCCCTTAACTTCCTTTTATTACTTGCTACCACCAGTGGAAGAGGGCAGGGGCTAGTGAGAGAGGTAATATTCACTTCATAAATCATGCAGTAAAAAAATGTCATGGGGGTAATTGTGGTTTTCTTACACCCTTTAAAGGGAGGCAGATTTTATTAGTGGGTTAACGCTGCTTGGCGACCCTCATTCCTCCTCATTACGGGCTGGAGGCATCATCACAACGTAAACGTTATATTGCCTCTTGGTGGACCGTGGCCTCCTTTAACCAGCGCACACCTTTCCTGTGGCATGCTAATGGACAGGGCACACTGGCACGGTTTCCCGTCATTGTCCTGGTGAAAGTAATATTCATAGCTCATGCTCTTCTTTAAGCACTCTCTTTGACTTATTCCCTGCAAGCAGTTTCCTTAACAAACGGAAACAACTCATTGTGAACACATATCACCACAGATAAGTGTTATCTCTGACTCATTAAAACAGAACGTTACGCAGATAAACTCTCATCTCTTTCATGCTTTGCTCTATTCCCCCCCCCTCCTCCATGAATTTCAACTGGCCAATCATTTCCCACCATATCCCGGGCCCACTGTGTTTTTGTCACATCTTCTGGTGATTAAATGGATCGATTCCTGTTCTCTTGTGGGCGATTAATCCCGCGGGGGTTGGCGAGATTACACAGGGAGCGCCTTCCTAATGGATTGGCGCAGGGCCGTCCATTCACATTGTAATGAGCCTGCATTACAGGACGACACTTGGGTGGAGGCAGAACATCATGTCTGAACCGTGGCTCCGCGGCTTTGAATCACATTTCCCCTCTGCTGACACCGTGCCAACGTAGCCGAGTCTAAAAACAGCTGAATGACAAAAATGGCACCCCCTGGATGTTGCCCTCCGCATGACCCTTTCTGGACTGGACCTAATATTAGATTAAATAAAACTCCTCCACACCTGCTCAGCTGGTGGGGGTGCCTATTCCCCACCACTTACCTGGCACAACGGCCCTAACGTGAATTCTCCTGTGTGATGGATCACAGTCATTACTAGCCAGTGGGACCAGCGGATGGTGGACTGGGATCTCCAGACGCCTGTTGCTTTTGGCCCGTCCCGAGGCAGCGAGGACAGGAGAGGACTCAGCAAGGCAGGGGTGTGTCTGTGCGCGTGCGTTTCATGAGAAAGTCAACACCGTCACAGCCCAGTCAGAACCACCTCTAAATCGCACGTCGGATCCCAGCGGGGCGGTGCAAGCTGTCTCACCCAACACGGCGCACATCAGCGACTCGGGAGGGGATCACCGGAGAGAGAGGCAGGAAATGCTCTGAGGTGAAACACTGAGGGAGGGAGGGTGCTCCCTCCCGGGGGGGTGTAGCACGACAAACACCCCACATGACCCCGGTTATGAAAGTAGCACGTCCGGCTTTTATAACACGTGACCCACAGAGGGGTCAGTGGGGCCCCTACTCCCAGCAGGAAGTCACGGGTGTTACTGAGAGGCAGCGCTAAGAGAAGGGGGCGATACCACCCACATTTGACTGTACAATGCACCTAAAGCTGTGCATTATACTGTGCCTGCTATATAATGGCATTTGTGTGAGGGTTGAGGAGGCTACCAGGCCAGAGGACACATTGAGACAGAGTCTGAAGAGGGCTATGTGCACGTGAGCCAACAGACATCGCAGTGTGCAGTCTAATATGTAGAGACAGGTCACAGGAGGGCAGTGGATATGAAGGCAGACCCTGAGGTGTGGTATCTCATCACAGAGTGAAGGGCTTTGCTGGCAGGACGCAGAGAAGCACAGAGAAGGGGCGCCACAGCCCCTGAGCAGAACGCCACACGCTATCCGCCAGCACGCCGCTTCCACTGTAGCCTGAGCATGACAGCCCAGTGCCAGTGCACACAGACACAACGCTTGCTCCAGCCTTGTGCACTTACTGCAGGACTGGAGGGACATCAGCGGACGTCAGCTGGAGAGACGTTCTCCCGTTATTTCAGATTTATTATTGAGCTTGGCATTGATTTTATATATAGCATGGCTTTATTCAGGTCAGTTACAGCGAAAGGGAGAGCCATGGCATCGATGAGCAACGACTGATTACGTTTATTAGCCAGCTCTCTGAAACAAAATACTTAACTTGTTGGAACGGCAATGGCCATTGCAGCACCATTGTTACCGACTTATAGATTCCACATTGATGTAAGGTAAACAGGTGGACACATTACATAACTACTTATTACTTGGTCATATTACTACAGTAGAACATTGTTCAGTCAAATATTTAAGTGAGCTAATGTGTACTGGAGTACTTAAAAACTGTTGCCACAATGGATTTTCAGAACATACCAAATCTAATGATAGAAATGCATTTTGAAACAAATTGACAACAGGGCAGCCATTGTCATTTTACCTTATACATGTTTTCTTTAGACTGACGGGTTTTGTAGGCAGTGATGTTTAAGCCTGGAAAATACAGTGAACATTTAAAATATAACAAAAATGTCAAACACAGAATCAGAAAGGAATTGTCATCATTTTCTGAAGTACATTTTATTACCACCGCCAACTTCAAATTGAACTGTTAAAAAATGCACCAATTCACCTTCCCACACCTGGTACAGGTATGGTACTATAAGGTGCTTATGTGGTATGGCAAGTACAGTATATGGTTTAACTTGGCAATATTTTACCCAATTATCTTTTTGACTATAAAATTACTAAATAACTATCTGCAGTGTTTTCTGGACATAATCAGAATAGCAGGAGCAAAACAACATTCTAGCTAATTATTTACACAAAAATTATTAACAAACAAAAACAAATGAATAGATCATAAATCATAGCAGGCATTTTAAAAATAGAATGGATTCAACATAAATATAGAGACCTGGGTTATACAGTCACCCTGGGTAACCTTTTTTTTTGGAATCCAGTTCAAGGTTAGTTTTGTCACATACAGTACACTTTTGACGTCAGAGGTTGCGGCTATGGGGGCTAATTATGGCCCAACACAAGGGGATTTCTGCCTCTGGCGAAAACCACACGTGTTGTGAGTGTAGTGCTGACTTTTTAAACTGTATGTCTGTCTGCAAGAACCACAAATGTGGCTGTTTAAAAATGTGTGTATAAAAATAGATATACGTAATGTTGAAGTGTGAACGTATTTTGCGTGCACAAACACAAACACGTGGAGGTAGCCTATTTTTCTTCTTCATTTCTTTCTTTTTTCGCAGTGCAAAACGTCTCCGGGTACAGAGGTATAAGTTTTCCCCTCAGTGCAGAAGCCATTAGTCAGAATGGAGGTGATTTATGGGTTGTCTCCTTGCAGAATTTAAATTAACTGCCGTGCTGGAAGGTGGGAAGAGGGGGGGGGGGGGGCACTTCTTTTTGGTTATTTCCCTTTGCACTCCATCTCTCTCCCTCACTCACACCGCCCCCCCACTCCACCCTTCTCTCGGGACATATTAGGATCACTTTTTTGGATCCAGGTGTGTTGTCAGGTGGTCAGCTTGACTTGCAGGTCTCAGAAGACTGCACTGGAAAAAATGCTCAGCCAGATGAGAAAATTTTTCTTGGCGACAAATATCAGCAGAAACCAACCGACGAGGGGAACAACAGCAGTGGGAAAAAAAAACCCAGACAAGGTCAGTGGCAATGTGCAAAGTGTGTTACGCAGTGCGCGCAGAGGGGGCATGGCATGGCAGAATGCACATTGCCCTTCGCCCATTCACCGCTTTAATTGCCTGTACAGCTGTGATGGTTTAGCAAATGTTCCATCAGCAATTACACATTTTACCGTTATACAAAAAGATACTGTACGTCTATGAAGGCGTTTGAGCAATACATTACAATAGTGTGTCTAATCACAGTTCTCCTTAGGCAAAGACACCTTGGTCATTGTATTCAGAGCAGTTCTCCCTCCTCCAAGACCTAAACTATGCATACTGAACACTACTTCCTGACAGTTCGATGATATATAGTAGATGAGCGCAGAGGGATCCCTCTGGTATTACATGGAGGCTTATGGAACTGACTCACTGCAAGGCAACTTCATAAGAATTCATTTCATATGGCCTATGTCTAATCCAGATGGCTTCATACACATAAATGTACTATAAATAATATGTCAAAGGATGTTTGGGGTGTAGGGTATGGGAGACGTTGAGTCCACAAGACACCCTATAGCTTTTATTCTGCCCCCCGAAACCACACCAAGCATCCACCTGTGCACTACATATCACATTTATTCTTTTTACATAAATTGGTATTTTCAGAGCATGTTATGCAGACATAGGCAGACATGTTCAATGTGAAGACACACTCCAACACCAAATTCCCTCTCCGTTACCTGCTTGTGTTACGTAACTATGCCGATACGATAAATATTAATGACTACTTGGTTATTTTAACATACAGTACAATTCAAAGTTCTGGACTGCATTATGTAGGGACAGAGGCAGGATTGAAAGAGAAGAAAAGGCAAGATTGAATCGGACTGCAAACATAATCACAAATACAATCCAAGGGCAAGTCAATATAGATTTTTCTCTGCTCACCATTGTGCTTCATGTGGAAAATCTTTGTTTTAAATGTGAAACAAAATATAAAAGTTTGTGTGTGTGAGTGAAAACTTTCCCCACCTCCTCACCCCATCTTGTCCTTGGGGAAGCAGTCTGTCTCTCCCACGAGTACCCACAAGAGCCCGCCATGGTCTGTCGGCTGGAGCCCGACCGATGCAGGGAGTGGGGCAAGGCCCCAGAGCACCCCCGCTGGACAGCTGGGACTCTGACAGGCCCTCGTCCTTCAGAGGATGGGGACAAGCCTGGGGGGAAAAACAGCAGTAACCCCAAAGCATTTCTTCACAAATCATTGATTTTACTTCAAATATTATAGTGGAACCATTTTTAGAAATGTGCTACAGTGCAGATATAGCTACTTATGTTAAGTCAAACACACCTGCCTCCCATTAAACCACCAGGCAAATGTGCGCTGTACTTGACACCCTTAGATTTTAGGAAGGGGATGTTGTCCAAACCTGACCTGTCACTGTTGCTGTTCATTTCTATTCATATACCACAGAAAGCTATTGGCCCACAGGGTGGGGTAACTTACACACCAGAAGGAACAGAAGTGAGTTGGATGGTTTGCCGCTGTGATTTAGTTTGAGCCAAAGCGGTTGACTCATTAACAGACACACATATCCAAACACACATACACACACACACAGATTATTTTTCGTTTCTGACTAACATGATCTATTGCAGAGTCCAATTTTGGTATTAAACATTGAGAAAGGACAGTTGCTGAGTAAAACTAACACAGTTTACTCTCTCCTTGTTTGTAATTGATATGTTCTCTGCCATTTATTCTCTATTACCCATACGTCACTGGTACACTGAGCCAGAAGAGTACGAGATAACTAAATCCCACAGTCGCCTGCATGTACCAGCCCAGGGGGTGGGGGAATATAACATGAAGCTACAGTCTATAAATGTTACAGACTGAGCTCTTGTGTTATCAGATGGCCTATGAAACATTCATATTTGAGCTATTGGGCTGTGACTGACAGTGCATTCATAAAATCAACTCGATTTCCCTGACTCCAAAGTAACACAACAGGAAAACAATACAACAACCAGGTAGCCAATGCAAACATTTTTCATAAGAGACATATCATGATATCATTTCTCGTCTCACATCACAGGAGCCCAAGTGACGCTAGCATGCATGTGTAGGAGGTGTGAGAGGCATGGGTGTGGTGTTCTAGATGACTCCACTCATCATGCTGGGAGTGACTCCACAGTCCTAACTGCGGTGAAAAGGTCACTCCATCATTAGGAAGCCAGGGGGAAGAGGAGTCAATGTCCAGGTCACTGCATGCGAACAGCAGCTAAATGCCTGCTTGTCTGAAGACGCCACTATGTAAAATGTTAAAGACAAGGTCGCATACTGTACGCAAGCTACACCTCAATGATATAAACCAGGGTTCACACCGGCACACCTGGGTTCGATGAGGGCAGACCGCGTGGGTATTATTGTTATCCGACATATAGCTTAAAGCGGTCCAGGTGTGTTGGCGGCTCCAGTGTCTCCCCCAGTGTTTCTCCCCGCCTGCTTATAAAGGGGGACAGGTAATTATTGATTCGCCACACCTGTTTTCAATCCCCGGGAGTCCCATCAACCACACCCCCAACACACTCTCTGTCCCACGCAGACATACCGTAGCTAAAGCCCGCCCCACACCTCCACACCCAGCTATTGTCACCGCAGCTCACTTGGAAGCAGCTCCAGCTGACTTTGGCCTGACTCCAGAGAGAGACTCATTAGTCACAGACTTTGATTGTGCACAGGCCGGGGGATCGTGCAGAGTCACTATTTGCATGAGGCCCGACTATAAATACTTCCGATAATATTAAAATACGCTTGGTTTTATTGGAACGTCAAGATGAGAAAAAGACTGATGGTCTGCGACAGTGTCGAGGAGGAGGACAGGAAGGAGGCACATGTATCAATATGTGCATCTCGGCGTACGGGGTTTGAGGATCTAACCATGTGTGTAATAAGGTCAGCTGTGAATCCATTGGCCCGGAACACAAGTGAATGCGGTGATATTGCATCACTGGAGGAAGCCTGTATTGCGGAGTCAGCGCCATTACGTACAGTACTGTGCATAGACAAAAGAAATCAACAGTCTCTCGCTGTAGTAATAAAGGCAGCCATCAGGCTTGATAGGGCGGCACCTGCCACAGCATTAAGGAAGGAACACATGGCCCATGGATACACTGTTGTTGTTGCTGCTGCTTGTTCTCTCTGGGGTCCTTGTCCTTCACTGTCTCCGCATTCACCTGGATATAGTGGGCAATAAAGTGCAAGTCAGCAAAAAGGCAGCGAGGCAGAGAAAGCTTTAAGCAAATACATATTAATTTCCCCCTGCACGTACAGTATATAAACACAACTCCCTGAGCTCAAAGTGAGTGCCCCCCCCTCACATTTCTCTTTCTCTCTCTCCAGCATACACACACACACACTTCTTCAGCAGAAGAGCCTCTCTTCCGAAAATAGCCCTTTTCCTCTCAAATTACCCTTTGATTCACCCTCTACCCTGTCTTATTTGACTTCCTGTGCGCTGCATCCCCAGTACAGACACACACACACACCCAAACACACGCAAACCACCTCAGCGGGCGCCAACTTGCCAAGGCATTGGCTTGATCCCAGCCTTTATGAAAGGAGTTCTTTGATAAGCCTTGTCCAGGAGCAACACAAGGGGAGCAATCAGAGACGTGAACTCCACTGGAAACTAGGCGTTTACAGTGTCTGGCTTGTGTGTCTGTACTTCCCTTTTGTTTTTCTGACCCACTCAACCTGCTCTGTCTTGAAGGAATCAAATCTTTAAAAAGTCTTTGCCCGCCTAGCCCCCCCCCAGCCCGCCACCTTGCCCTGTTCCGTCGTTTCCCCCAGTGGACCTCTGAAACAAGCATTTAGTTTGTTCATTGTTCATTTCTTTCCCCTCCAAGTCTCTTTGTAACCATCATGGAACAACAAAGTGACTGACATTTTTCTCTTTTTCTGTTGTTGCTGTGTTTGGATGTGGCTAATGCCTGGCAGTGCTGATGTGGTTTACAGCTATTACCCTGTTGCCACAAAATCGCCCAAACAGAATCCACACATTTTTAAAAGCAAATCATCTTTGAATAATATAGGTTTAATAATCTTCCAATGTGTCATTTTTCATTTGACACTTCCGCCTCTATGTATAAGCATATCTAAAGAATGGGTGTTTCACATTAGCAGGTAACACGCCATAACATAAGATATGACACAAACTCATTTAAGCAGTTTCTGAATAACATTGTGTAGTTTACAGTATATTAAAAAATGTTTCAGCACCTCTTTAGCGGACAGCTCCTCAATCTAGGGTGTTTCATAGTGAAAAGTCAGTAGGTACAAATATTTTTCACTCTTTGCACTTTCTGTCTTTTAGAGAAGTTTAGTGTTAAGCAGGTAATGTACAGTACATGGAATTGAAGGGGAATTGTATTAACTGTAAGGTTAATTGTTAATATCCATGTGTTATGGGCGGGTTTGGGTGTTGTCAATGATCCTACAATTTCTCTCTGCCGAGGGGAGGACATTAGACCTGCTTAATTACAACGTACAAGAAAGATCTTATAGGTTTTAAAAGACCTAGCATTTAATGTTTAAATATTGTTAAATACAATATGTCAATGGTTCAAGGAGAACTATACCCATTCTTAAGCTTGGCAATAAAAACAGGAACACATCAAAAACAAAATGGTTCAGCATCCCATAAGGGTCACACAACGTGTGTTTGGTTAGACAGTTTTATGAAAATAGAAGCTGCAACATCAGACACTTAACAGATATACTGTACAGTGATAAAGACAAATGCCTGGAAATAAAACTAATTCTAACCATTCCTATGTTGCTCGCCTTTCCTTCTTTCATGTCTGTCTTATTTTCTGAGCCTGTCTGTTTGTCCTAATTGGCGTGCATTGATCTTTGCAGTTCAGCGATTTGGAGATTTGGGACACATCGAATGGACTGGCAAGCA
>JAODUG010000023.1:722905-734809 GCA_027564795.1 Aphredoderus sayanus | reverse complement strand
TCTCACTCTCTCACTCACTCCAGCTCTTGCTCCTGCCGTCTCCTCCCAACGTGCATGTCTGTCTCCCACACGCCCGTCCGTGCCGAGGCGTCGCCGCGGCCGACCGAGTGAGCCCCGGCAGCGAGGCGCGTGTGCCCCGGGTGCATGTGCGTCTCCCGCTGCTCCTCCTCCTCCTCCTCCTTCCGCCGCCTCCTCCTACTCCTCCTGCTCTCGCACCTCTCCCCGGGATCGTCTGGGGGACCCCTGGCTCGGCCCCGTACCAAGCAGTCACCATTTCCGCCACGGGGAGACCCACGCTGGCGGCGCAGCCCCTTCCGCGGCTCAGCATCGGGCGGAAGACCCTGGTGGCGGCCGCCGTGGGGGTGATGCTGGTGCTGGTGCTGGTGGTGCTCATCCCGGTGCTGGTGAGCTCCGTCAGCACGGCGAGCACCGACGCCGGCCGCTATGAGATGGTGGGCACCTGCCACATGGTGTGCGACCCCTACCTGGGCAAGGGCACGCCGGCCAGCAGCACCAGCTCCACGGGCCTGCAGGCGGAGGCGCTGAGCGACCGCGGCGACATGCCGCCGCCCTCCACCCTGCTGCAGGGCCCGCAGGGGAAGCCCGGCAGGCCGGGGAAGCCGGGACCCCCGGGGCCCCCCGGAGAGCCGGGGCCGCCGGGACCCGTGGGGCCCCCCGGAGACCGGGGCCGGACTGGGATCTTGGGCTTGGAGGGCGATGGAGCTATCAGCACGGCCACCTACAGCACGGTGCCCCGCGTGGCCTTTTACGCCGGGCTTAAGAACCCCCACGAGGGCTACGAGATCCTCAAGTTTGACGACGTGGTCACCAACCTGGGTAACAACTACGACGGCATCTCGGGCAAGTTCATCTGCAGCATCCCGGGCACTTACTTCTTCATCTACCATGTGCTAATGAGAGGGGGGGATGGCACCAGCATGTGGGCAGACCTCTGCAAAAATGGCCAGGTGAGTGTGTGCCTTTTCATTTGCTCTAGCGTTTAAGTTATAGTATACACATACAGTAGTCTCTCCTTCTTCTTAAAGACTGTTAGGAAAAAATAATGAGGAAACTGTACAAAAAATAAATGCAAACTGTCTCGTTTCTGCTTTAAATCCTCCAGCGCGATCAGCTAACGGTCGCTGTGGCACAAATACAGGGAAATATGTGTTGTCTAATTCGGTGCTCCAATGTTCCATCCCTCTTTGCGTCGCGCGTTTAACTCGAAAGATACTCAATGGACGTGCGCTTGGGAAATTACTGGAGAGGCTGTTATTCTAAGCTATTCTTCAGATCTGTTTTGCTACCCGTAAAACAGATCTGAAGAACTCACTCACACAAAACAGATATAAGAAACATTTTTGCGTCGTAGCATTATTGGTAAACAAAATGCGAGATCGATAAAAACTGAATTGAACATGTCCATCTTCCGAAAAAAGATTTTAGATTTTAATGTAATTCTGAATTATTATTGTTAAAATGTTTAGTATTATTATAGTGATAATAATACTGTAAATAAAGTTAAATGATCGGTTGTAACTGTAACTGCGTTACAGTTTTGGATAATTAATGTTGACAGTGACAGCATAGCGTGAGAAATACAAACTAATATAATGAGATAAAAGAAAACTGTAAATGTCGCTCATAAAAAAACTGGCCATACATTTATTTGTAGCCTATAAACTAATGTTTGGACTGATAAGCGACAGTGTCAGTGCGCCGCACAACTGAGGATGCATTCACCTCTGGTGTCATGTTAAACTGTGACACGGGCTATTCATTCTCCATTATTTGATGCAATATTTTAACGAGCCTACAATTTTAGTACCAAGAGCCGAGAGGATCGTCTCACTTTTGTGTGCGTGTGCGTGTGCGTGTGTGTGTGTGCGCGCGCTCGCGCGGACTGACTAGCGCTTCGCTTCAGTTACCACACACGGGGTTATGGAGAGAAATACACAGTCAGGTATCATTTAGTCTATAATAATCTTTTGCAGAGTAAGGAGAACATGTGTTGCTCGCTGTATGTTGACTACTTGTTCCTGTCCAGCTTGCTTAACATACCATATAAAACGTCAACAAACAAACAGAACAAACATTAGGCTACTTTTACTCATTTAGCAAATTTCCCAATTTGTTAGGATTACTGAATATATTTCAGCTATCTTATTATTTTATCAGTAAGATATTTATACAAATAACCAAAGAGTACAGTATACTGTAACATGTGAAGTCATATTAAAGCCACCTATTATGCTTTTCTGTCCTTAACTGTGCTGATGACTTGTCTGCCCTGGGCTATGGCAGTTGTACACAAGAACATTCGTTTTCTATGCAAATAGGAAGAAGTACACATTAACGTAGAGTACAGCAAGTACAGTAAAAGTCCCTACTCCTTAGCCCACTGTTAGCCCCAAGCTCCTATATTAATGTAGTCGTGTTCATATATCATTGTGAAGGCAATATTCTATAGACCATTCTAATAAGTAGTCTATGTTTATTTTACTTATGAGTAAAATAGTGTCATGAGAAATGTCACTGCATTTTAATCAGGGTTATAAATTATGTCTTATAATCCAAATATTCAGTGTTGAGTCATTACCAAGTGCATACTGATACATAGGCTTACCTTCTACTGCTATCACCTGATGTGACCCTATACAGTGTGATTTCTACAAGAATAATGTATTTCTGTGGAGTGACAAGATACATAACTTAAACTTTAAACACGCCGAAGATCTTATCCGGCATTTCTGGAGCAGTGTAGACAATAAAGGCCCAAACACCCAAGTTGTCGTTATACCAGTTGACCTTTCGGACACCTGAATGCTTATTGTCAATGTGACTGACAGCAGATGGGATCTGATTGTGAATCAGCAAGAACAGCCTTCGTTTCAATATTAAAAGTTACAAGTTAGTTTAAAGTGTGATGTTATCCTATTAACAGCACAATAGCATAAGTTAAGATGTAGCATGTGTTATTCATCATACAAATGAACCAGTGCTGGGTTAATATAGCCCGC
The DNA here is from genome assembly GCA_027564795.1 of Aphredoderus sayanus. Classification (NCBI taxonomy): domain Eukaryota; kingdom Metazoa; phylum Chordata; class Actinopteri; order Percopsiformes; family Aphredoderidae; genus Aphredoderus; species Aphredoderus sayanus. The sequence goes on along the minus strand of JAODUG010000023.1, from coordinate 731,789 downwards.
TGAGATCTTAATAGCTTTTACTTCAGTGGCGGGGGACTGCCATGCTCGTGGTGAAACAGGGACCACTGTCACCAGTCTGTTGACAAAGCTTTCTATAGCTGCAGGTTAACACCTTGACCTCCGCACGTTGCCTGAGGTTCAAGTGACAACGCCGTAACAGGCCTTCCGTCTGTCTTAGAGGCGTCTCAGCTCTGCAGATATGTTTATGGGTGGGCGTGAGAGCATTGATACATAATGGGCGTCGAGGAACATATGTTCCCATAAAACACCTTCTGTTCCCGCTTCTCTCTGCTCCCAGGGGGAGGGCGGGGAGGCACTTAAGTTAGACACATGCAGCGTGCTTCCCCAGAGACCTGGGTAATGTTTATTAAGTGGTAGCTGCATTCTCTGTGTCTCTCTCTCTCTCTCTCTCTCTCTCTCTGTGTCTCTCTCTCTCTCTGACTCTTTCTCTCTGTCTCTTTCTCTGAAGATCTTTCGATTCACCATTTTGAGCATGAAAGTGAGACAATGCTGGTTCTTACAAGGCCAGCGTTGGGATTTTGTCTGTGGCACGTTTGCCGTGTTGCTGCGGTGACCGTGTCCGGAGGGGGCTTCGCCTCCGCAGCCTCTGTCGGTGTAAATGACCGTGAATGGTTATAAATGTCAGGCCGACTTGTGCCGTGTCATTGACGGAGTGCGGAGGGCCCAGCCCATGGCTAGTGCATTCCTCAGCTCATTTCAAAGGATACAAAAAGCCACGCTGTGCACTCGGCTAAAGGAGGCCTGGGAATTGCAGACAATACCAGTATTTTATCATCTTTTGGCCTTACTGAAGCAACAACTTTGTGCGGGCCCGTGCACTGCTGTTTTCCTTGAGTTGGGGCTCCTAATGCCCCCGGGAGCGTACAAGTCATGAATAATATCAACACCCACCCCCTCCTGCTCTTCCTGTTGTGGTTGAGCACAGTGCGATGCGAGAATCCCAGAAACATTGTCCCCAGAACCTTGACACTTTTCATGCTTAGACCAAAGTGAGTTCCTGGGTAAACAAACACACAGGGGTTCTATTTTCAGCGCAGCATATAGACAGTGCATTTCATCTGCTCTCCAAGTTTTCTCCCTCCAGCTCCCTCCTTCCATCTCCTTCTTGGCTTCTTCATCAGCCATTCTTTTACTCGCCTGCCAAATATTTCCACCAGCCTCAAACTCTCTCCGACGTGTCAATGTCTCGCTTCTTCGCCTTGGACTACATCCTGGGAGGCCAGGCACTGACAATGAAGACAAATGTATTGCACTACACAGTGGACTGTGGGTGGGGCGAGGTGTGGGGACAGGGGAAAAGAGACTGCTACGGTCCTATTGTGCCATAAAGTCTATTTAATTGTAATTAAAAAAGCTTGAATCGGATCCAAGATGTGTTTGTGTTCCTCCTTCCCCATTCCTCTCTCCTTAATATTGTTATTAATCCGCAAAACCGTTTCAGAGTTAATTAAAGGCAATGACTTCAGCGTCAGTCTCTCAAGAGGGCCGTCGTGAATAATCACTCTGTCTCCTTCTTTAATAAGCTCCAATGTCCTTCGTGCACATGGCTCTTCTCCGGCAATTACTGCTCCCCTAGCCTCCGTGCACGCCCGCACTGCACACAGGCGCACGCACGCAGGCGGAGGAGGCTCTTGTCCAACTGTACCCTGTCCTCCATCTCTCCTCTGCTACGCTGCAGGTTGCACTTCAGAATGGTTTCGAGGTTTTAGTCTTTAGAGAAAACTTGGTGGTGTTGTAGTTAAAAGAAAACAACCTCACAGTCACGACACTCAGAAAGGAGTACCGCCAGCGTTAACTGTTTGCATACACACATTAATATCAATATCCCCGCTTGCATTCGGATGGTCTTGATTGTTACAGAGTCACCGCACACAGTGTTTCTGATAGATCAGTCCTTCCGCTCCTGAGCTATTTCGCTTTTTTTCCAGGGCTATTAAGGGTGCTCAGGAGGCTTAGCTGCTTTGCATCTCCCACTTGAACCACTGGTGTCCATCTCTGTACACATACGCGGGGCACATGAATGATGGCTTGTTCAGCTTACTGGTGTGTTTCCAGATGTAACATGCACAAGTGTGTGTGCAACATGTGGAACCAAGCGCAATGTTGATATGGGTTGGCCAGGTTTGGTTCAGTTTATTTAAAAGGTGCTCTATACAATATGTTATATATTAATATAGCAGTAAACTTAAAAAAACTTTATTTTTTAAGTATTGTGTTTACTGATTTTGTAGTGTGGAGCACTTTGTGTTACATGTATTTGAATGAAAATTGCTAAATAAAGATTGATTGATTGATTAATTGATAAAACATTATTTGTTATGTCAAGATATAGTGGTGTAACCGCATCCTGAACAGAAAATGAAACCACACTCCCTGAGTGTGTGTTATAATCTGAACTAAAGATATAGGTATAAAATATCAATATATACGGATATTTTATGGTGACTGGAGGTGAATGGCATTTCTATACTGAAATATGCTGCTCAAAATGGGAGGTTGTAAAATAATTATGAAGTTGCGTAATGATAATAGATTGTACACATTACCTATTTAAATCAGTTTAGTTTAAAAAATAAATACGAGTAGAAGTAGCGCTTACCAGTGGGCTGCAAGCTCTATAAATAATACATTTTTGTATGTAAAATGTATGTACACAAATACTTGATTTTAACATTTAACATTCAAGTAATGTTAGAACCTGCTTTATCCTGCTGTGACTTCAGCACTGAGGGCCCTCTGTGTGTCTGGTGTAACAGAGAGAGTCTGTCTGGGAAAGACAGACAGCCGTGTCTAGGTTTGAGAGAGCCTCCCTCAGTCCCTGAGCCCTTCAAATTGATCTGTGTGTATGTGTGTGTGTGTGTGTGTGTGTGTGTGTGTGTGTGTGTGTGTGTGGTGGGGGGGAGGAATGCATGCATTCATACCTGTGCACATGCGTGTGCAGCCCGCTCAGGAACATACTGTGGACTATGGCACTTTTTCTATAATCAGTTGGAGAGGCAGCGGAGGCGGACCTTTGGCCTTGATCTGCTGTGTAATTGGACATTGGATTTGACACTCCGCCGAGTGGAACATTAGAGTTGGCCTAATTAGGTGTGAGGGCTATCAAATGAAGATATGCCCATGTTGTTAGGAAATACCACACAGACTGGAAATGTCAAGATGAGACCGGGCTGTCACCTGGAACCAGAGGGAGGAAAGTCTATCATGTAGTGGTCAATCTTCAAACCTCACTTTTCAATTGGAATGACTGCTACCGCTTGTCCTAAATGGTCTTCTTCTTTTAAGACTTTCTACAGCCGGCTAAAATAAAAGGCCCCCAGGGCTCACGGGTGCATTCCCATTACTCACATCTAGCTCGTGGCTGCTGTAACAACCATGGCATTACAGTGAAACCAACCATGGCGCTGTGAGACCTAAAGAATATGCTCTTAAACAGGATATGGATCCTCAAGCTGGGTATAGTGTTGACTCACAGGGCTCTTATTGGAAATGCTGACATCCCTCTGGTCTCTCTCCATGCACGCAGTAGCCTACTTACAGTACTGAAACCCAAACTTCGGAAGACAGAAAAGTCAACAGATCAGAGTGATTAAAAAGGTAACTGTGTTTAAAATAGTTAGTCCGCCGCTAAAAGCAAAATGAGTAAGATATACTTCTCCTAGCCAAGATGATGATGAATAGGCGACTCCATGAAAAATGCACATCACAGCAAAGCTGTAAGCCTGCCTCTCACCCAGAACATTATACAGTGGTTCACATTGCCTATTATAGTTGCATAACATCGGCCCATCCCCGCCCCTTAAAAATAAAATAAAATAAATAAGTACGTATGAAGGCTCATGCATCCGAATATTCACAATATTTACACTGGGAAAATAAGGGCTGGTGGGAACTGAGATTCCAAGTTTGTAGGCCTAGACTCTTTTCAAACTAAGCTGTGAGGAATGATTGGGGTTTTACAGTTGGAGGCAGACAGCAGTGTGGATCAGTAATTGACTGAGCCTGATGACTCACAGACGGCACAAAGAGTGGCAGCAACACAGGTTAGAGTTGATGCCTTTTTGTCCCTCACCTTTTCCCATTTCTACTGATAAACCGCTCTTTCAGTACCTGTTTCACAACAAACCAGCAAAGCTGGCTTTATTACAGCCCCACTGTCATGGCAGGTGTTATTTCAGCTGTTGCTGAAATACCTTGGTCTCTGAGGTTTCCATTTGGACAAAGAAACAAAGGTGCAAGTTCTAAATGTAAGAGGCATCTCACCTATAGCATTTTATAACTCTGGAGGCCCCCTGTTATAAAAATACTGAATTTCATCCATAAACAACAACAGCTGGTGAAATTAATTCAGCACCTTTTTCACTGGTTCACCCAGAAAGATGACAGATCTTTTAACACTTGAATAGCTCTGTTATAACCAACAGCACTTTTATTTTATTATATATATGTTGTGTATTGTCAGCTGCCACTTTCAGGACACAATTATTATGTGATTAATTGATTGACTGTAAAGAAAGGCCAATGCAACTGATCCAAAATGGACGGCAAAATCACATCGACACATCCCTGTCAGAGAGAGGGAGGCGCTCTCCTCCATCCACATACAGAATGTCATTGTCACTCAAACTGACACTGCATCTCAAAACACAGCAGATACCTGTCCTAATAATACATTGCAGGCTGTTTTGGGGGCTGCCGAACAGATAAAAGTCAATCAATTTCCAGGCTTTTCACAAATAACACTATTCAAATGGAATGCTTGTCACATTTTATGGACAATGGAATGCATTACTCTCACACAACATCAAATAAAATGATGTTTGAATAGGACGATTTGCAACTCGATTAACAAGCTCTCGAGGAAAGAGCTCTGCAGGGCATTATGCAAACAAACGTCACGCTTTCATGTTCGGAAATAAGACATATACATTGTCATTAATAATGATCTATTCAGAACATTCAGTTCTGAACCTCACACTTCCATACGGTAAGCTATATAACACCTTTTCATGCCTCTTCTTAGAAGTCACAAAAACAGTGGTCATAGGTACATCAAACAATCCTAAACATCACTGTACCAGAGTTACCAAATATATTAAAATGTTAAGGTAATAAAGACACAAGAATAAAATACCCTGACAATAAACCCCCCCTCCCCCCTTCCCAAGTAGCATCCTGTGACTCCACTGAGGTACAGACCAGACCCCCGCTATTGTACTGGAAGTACAGCACTTCTGAGCTGTTACACTCACAATCCCCACAGCCTGGATGTTTTCCTGTTCCCACATCTCACTCACTGTTCAGTCAAAGCCATCAGGGCAGTGATATGACCAACGCAAACGCACACGGGCGGCCATGAGGCAGACAACATGGCCTGACACCTCATTTACCACCGCAGGATTCGGCCCTCGCGGCCCCACGCTTTGTTTGTCTTGTCCAAGTTCCACTTTATATTCTGTGTCGAGGTCACGCACTGCCGGGTCCCTGTTTGGCTGGCTCTCCTCTCACAATACATCTCCCTGGAACCTCTGGCTTATATTCCTAGCGAGTGCTTTGTGTGGCAGGGAGGAAGGAAGATGACTGAACACCAGGAGCCTCTTGGTTGTTTTTTATTCAAAATTGTGAGAGACATTTCAAAATGAAGGCTCATCACTGAAGCACTGAAGGTAAACTTAGCAGCCTCTGGCAGTAAATCACGCAAAACTGAATTCGAAAGAATAATCTTGAACACATGTATCATGGTAAGGATTTGCTTTCACTGTTTCTGCTAAATAAAAGCAATACTCACATTATCCCAAGTGTGGCAATTAAATATAACTGCCTAATTATATATGGTATATTACATATCTCTGATATCTAGGATCAACTTGAACAGTATAGCACATTTTTTTTTTTTACGTTTCATTAAAATCTCCAAAGACAAATCCTCCTGAGCTGTCAACACCCACCTTCACCTAAAGTGGCAACCCTCTAATAAGACTGTGTTGACTCTGCACGCACAGGGCGGATCAGATCGTATTAATATGAACCGGACGCCTGCCTCTCAGAATCTAAATCGGAGGCTTTGTTTGCACATCAATATGAGCCTTGCTAGATTTAATCAGAAGGATAAACAATGAAAGAAAGATGTACAATATTCCATATATTACCCTTGCGCCTTAAAACCTCTCCTCAGCATTTCATTATCCAGATTATCCTTCACAATAATCGCACTATTCATAGCAAAGTAAAGTCTATAGTTATATATTCAAAGATATATTATACCTTGTTCTGAATAATTCATTCACAGTTTTCTTCCCTAATCCATCTCACCAACTATCACTTCTTTGTTGAATGTTGTGACATATTTGACATAAGACTGTTAAGAGGGTTAACAAAATATTAATCATGCTTATATATAAAGGCTGAAACAAACACGTAATAAAAGTATTTGCTCTAAGCCCGGTAATAACCTGAAAAGTCCCTTGAATTAGAATTGGTTGGTTTAGCACTGAACAAATAGATTGTCAGAAGGTAAGTGGACTACCTCAAAAGGTCATAATCAATATTGAGGGTCAGTAAGAGAACTTGACAAGCAATTATTAAATCAAAAACCTACAGTAAGGCAACTGATAAATGTGGTGGTTGGTTTCCAGACACAAACATTATGTTGGAGTGGAAAGGTTTTGAAGAATCCACTTTTAGAAGTGCGCTTAATAACCCTGTCATCAGGCCAGGACAATTGTTCTCCAACACCGCCGTGCCAGGAGAAATACTATGACAGCGCTGTGAAGTTGATCTCTGGAAGCTATTAGGGGACGCACTGTCACTCTATGACAGTTGTGATTATGGCTATGATGGAGTGTTCACCAGAGATTAGATGTACTTCGGTAATGCAATGTCACTCCACTCACATACTGTAGCCCAAGCTTTAGTTTAGTTTAGCCAGGTTTGAAATAATGTGTCACATGTAAAACACTAGACACCTTAAATTATTTTTACAGTTCTAGTGAAGGAACATCATTTGATTTCATTATACACTCCTGCTAATTGTTGGCTCATTCTGACACTTAACACTCATGGGCTTTGATACATATTCTATGTTCTATTACGCTTTTATTTCTCAGCACATAGTGAGTAGAGAATATACTATGTCTGTAAATAATTGTTTTCTATGAATCAAACTTTGAAGAGAGTAACATAAGTCAGTGCATTCAATGCTATATTTGGAGGCCAATGCATTCTCTGGCATTCTCAAAACCATCTGTCAAGCCAGCTTGTCCACATCTGCTTATAAAGCCTTGCTATGAGATGACCTTAAAGCTGTGGTGGACATACGTGCTAACCCGAGGGCCAGAATGAGACAATATTACAAACCGTTTTCTATTGATTTGAAAGAGAAATAAATAGTTATATTTTCAGCCTTACTGATCAAACTAACCTTGCTCTCTTTGTTTATCTGTTTATCCAGTTATAGCTTTTAAGCATGTAATGTAAATATATCTATTTTTTAATAAGATACTGTACTTTGCGTTCGAATATGTTACAAATTAAACATATCTGAACGCAAAGTATGGTATCAACTAATATTATTGCAGCACAGAAGGTTCTTTTGTTTGTTGTTGAACAAACTAAGGGATGTCACACTTGCAGATTCAAGATGGAGACCTTTGCAAAGATAATATTTAATTAGGCAAGGTGCTGTGGTGGCTTATAGCACTCGAAGGCGAAATGTATGCTGGCAGCCTCACAGATTTAGACCCAGTCCCTGACCTTTGGTATATAATGTCAACTCTCCACCCTCTTCCCTCTCACAACACTCCTGTCCTGGTCTTTTCTCTATACACGTGGCCATAGATACCTGCAGTGCTTCTTGCAGACTCTCATCTACTGGGTTAAAACGAGTTACACAATTGCATTATTTTGCATTAATTCCCACTAAAGATGATGATAATAATAGCATAAAGAACATTAGTAATGCCAGACACACAAAAACACAGCATGTTTGAGTACACATCGGCCTGCGGTTTTATCCGTGAGAGGAACTGTTTATTTATTTAGGATGAAGTTTGTAATTAGGCAGGAGAGAGGTAATCTAGAACTTTGTCCACACACACACACACACAGATACACGTGAGCTCTGAAGTACATACTTGTGTGTGTGTGTGTGTTCTTGTTTGCTCTCTCTCTCTGCACTATAATCTACATTCATCCCATTGATTCCCCTTATTCCTGGCTCTGGAATATTGAATAACTTCTTCTCATTGCACAGGGTGTCCTTGATTCCTTATTGTATTTCTTACAGTTTTCCCACAGACTGTCAAGTAAGCCCAGGAGTCACCCCTGTTGTTGAATTTCCACTTATCTCAACGTATTTCAAGGCTAAATTCGTTGGCCTTACTTGAAACACTGTTAACAGCCCAAATGAAATTCTACTGCACCGTATATCTGCATTTCAAAATAGGCAAAGGTTTGACTAAGCCTCGGGTTGCTTCTGTCCATTGGATATCAATAGAAGGCAGTAGTTTCAGCATTGGCTAGCAAATATTCCGGCTGCTACTACTAACAGTTTTAGACCAGGTTCACACACACTACTGATTTGGTGATTTGATGATTGTCTGGTTGTACATTGAAAAAACACAAGAGGGCATTCTGCGAAAATGGCGGGAGAGGTGGGATGTTGGAGAAGGTGTGTTATAGCTTATAGCGTATACATACAGTATGTACATATCTTCCTCAGTTAAAAGTGTTATCAGTCAATAAAGTCAACTGCTGTGCCCTATAAAACTAGCAAAAGCTAACAAACCCTGGTGGGGGGGGGGGGGGGGGGGGGGGGGGGGGGGGGGGGGGGGGGGGGGGGGGGGGGGGGGGGGGGGGGGGGGGG
>JAODUG010000023.1:687688-704298 GCA_027564795.1 Aphredoderus sayanus | reverse complement strand
AAACCCGAGGACAACAGGAGGGTTAAAAGGCACAAAAAACAACATAAATACATAAAGAAATAATCAATAAATAAATAAATACACTCAGCAATGCCAATTGAAAAACACACAAATCATACACAATCAGGTGGCACATTACGAGGGTTAAAATATCAATATAAACTCCTAATTTTCCGGCGTCCGGCTCCACTCTGCAGATTGGCGGCACAGAGGAGTACAAGATCTGCCAGGCAATCAAGCAGGGCAGAATCACTAAGCCTGTGGTGTGTTGGTGTATTGGCACCTGTGCCACCATGTTCTCCTCAGAGGTAAGAGGGCAGAAGGCACACACTCTTTTTATAACACAGAGAGGAGCTCAAGCCCTGCCCCCCCCCCCCCACACACACTAAGGTTGGGGCGGGGCTTATGTTGTTAGGGTTTTAATATGACCTGCTAAAATGCCACTTTCACTTCATTAAATCTTCTGTCATTATCATAACAAATATATATTGTAGTTTACTGGCTTATAAAGGCTTAGTGTGTGAAATCTAGCATCATAACCCAATTGAATTTAGTTCAAATTCGTTTTTATGTTACATTTAAGTTAAAAATGGAACCTTGTCACAACACACATCTCAAAAATCCTAACATTTTATTCAAATAGTGTAAATGAAAAAATAATATCTGTATTCCCTTGTCACCCACAATGCATCCTGCCATCCTCCAGGTGCAGTTTGGCCATGCTGGAGCCTGCGCTAACCAGGCCTCTGAGACGGCAGTGGCTAAGAACCAGGCTCTGAAAGAAGCTGGCGCCTTTGTGCCCAAGAGCTTTGACGAGCTGGGGGATGTAATCAAGTAGGTACAAACCCACCTGCACATCAGAAGCTATAGTCATACAAATGTATACACCCCTACTGTCACTGTTTAACCCTCCCGCTGTCCTATGGGTCAAAATGCCCCCGTGCACTACCTTGTTGCGCCAGCAGAAGGCGCCAACAACAACACGGACACGTGCTGTGGTTGGCGCCATCTGGTGGTAATGCGTTTGAAACCCCAAGAACAGCGGGAGGGTTAAGATAGTGTTTATTAGTTGTGTGTTAGTTGTGTGTTATTCATTGTTTGGTGGTGGTAGGGATTGGAACTGCATTCTCATATCCTTTCTATTTGTAATGCTATTGGTGTGTAATCCTGCTGCTACATTTTGTCTCCCCATAACTTTGACGGTAGGGATGACTCTCTGCCACTAGAGGTCACTGTGCACCAATCTTGGTCTCTTTATGAAACAACTATTATAGTGGTGGTTAAATGGCCATCCTCTCATTTTAATCTCTGTGCCTGTAGAATATAAATGGCTATGTCTCTTTTATAGTGATTTATCTTTTGTCTTTCCCCTTCCAGATTAGTGTACGATGACCTCGTTGCCAAAGGAGTCATTGTACCTGCTGCGGAGGTGCCCCCTCCTACGGTACCGATGGATTATTCCTGGGCCAGGGTGAGTAGGACAATGACTGTTGTGTATTGACTCTCACTGGATCCGGTTAAACCATTGATCCTTGAAATGGGGGTCAGTGGTGTTGAGTCCAACCTTCTAAAAGCAAAGTTTATTTTCGAGGATTGTAAGATAACAGTTACAATAGACCATTTTTGCTGTTATTATTATTGTTATTATTATTTTAAACAATTTTTATCTGGTTTTCAAAGCAGTATTAAAATAAGAGACTCAAAATGAGTTTCCAAGGGTTGAACTGGGGGTTTCTTCCTCTTGCTGTGCAGGAGCTGGGTCTGATCCGCAAGCCGGCCTCCTTCATGACCAGCATCTGTGACGAGCGGGGCCAGGAGCTCATCTACGCCGGCATGCCCATCACCGAGGTGTTCAAGACCGAGATGGGCCTGGGAGGAACCCTGGGCCTGCTCTGGTTCCAGAGGAGGTCAGCCTCTCTCCACCCGTCTCCTCTCACCAGCTAACTAACTCTTCCATCAGACTGTTGTTTGTGAATCAATCAATGTGAATGGCCCACGTGTTGTTGACGTAACCAAGGTGATGTGACCCCCCCCTTCCCACAACACACCTTTACTGAGTGCAGGCTGCCCAGGTACGCCTGCCAGTTCATTGAGATGTGTCTGATGGTGACTGCCGACCACGGCCCTGCTGTTTCCGGTGCCCACAACACCATCGTGTGTGCCCGCGCGGGCAAGGACCTCATCTCCAGCCTCACCTCCGGCCTGCTCACCATAGTAACACTCCTATGCTGCTTATATGCATTATTTTTTTTTTTTAAAGGTGTAGTCAGCGATGCTGGTGGAAAGACTGTGTTGTATTTGAACTCAAAGTCTAAACAACAACATAGCCTTCAGTGCCATAGCAAGCTCCGCCCAGCACATTGCGCACACATTACCAAGGCTGGGTAGGAACACTGGATTATTATTTTTTCCTGTGCGCGCACAGAACAGAACAGGCAGCTAACAGACTGTGAGGGGATAGGCCACTGAATATTATATAAAGTATAGCCTGTTTGCTTCCAATCACTGACTCCAACTTAACTGCAATTTAACACGGATTAAATAAAACTGTTACTAAAAAGTACTAACTGTTGAGAATAATTTAAGGATAATTGGATTATTTGATAATTAAAATATTTCTTTTTTCCCAGGGGGACCGTTTTGGAGGAGCGCTGGACGCAGCAGCCAAACAGTTCAGCAAGGCTTTTGACAGCGGGATGCTGCCCATGGAGTTTGTCAACAAAATGAAGAAGGATGGAAAACTGATCATGGGAATCGGACACAGGGTGAAGTCGGTGAGTGCCGAACACAAGGAAGTGAGGGAACCGCAGATAAACACAACATATCATACATACATGTCATACATGTCACAACTTCATGTGTGTTTTAATGAGATGTGACATGGGGGAAGATGTTTGCTCTTCCTGTTTCAATGCTCTTACTGTTTGTGTCTGCACGTGCTCAGATCAACAACCCCGACATGAGAGTGCAGATACTGAAGGACTATGTGAAACTGCACTTTCCAGCCACCCAGCTGCTGGACTACGCTCTAGATGTCGAGAAGATCACCACCTCCAAGGCAAGACGTGGCCAGGGTTTACTGACACTCTGTCACAGCCCCTATGACCACGCCGGTTGTAACTGAGGTGTTTAACTGTTTGTTTATTTTATTTTTTTTATGTTTCAGAAACCCAACTTGATCCTGAACGTTGATGGCTTCATTGGTGTGGCCTTTGTGGACTTGCTCAGAACCTGTGGCGGGTTCACACGGTAGCTAATACACATTATAGATACCACACATTAGCTAATATACATTTGGGGGGATCATTAGGACTTTGAGATGAAGTTATTGTCATATCCACATAGAATTGGGTTGTGCTGCACTACTAAATGTGCACTTTTTTCATTCCCCTTTGATGCCATATTGAAAACATGCTGAATATATTCCATGTACATTTAAAGGGTAATACATACAGTTAGAATTAAATGTATAAAGTAATGTAATAAAGAAAGTAATGGCTGCTGTATTCCATTTGTGTGCGATGGAGGCAGGGTTAGCAGCTACTATAGTCAGTACCGTTATATTTTTAAAGCATCCAAAATATGTTTTGCCCTTTTTATATTAATTCATAACAAATCTCCACAGGGATGAAGCAGATGAATTTGTCGAGATCGGTGCCCTGAATGGCATCTTTGTCCTGGGGCGCAGCATGGGGTTCATTGGTACGTTGATGGACTTGTCTACCAGACCTACTGTACGGGTTGTTGTGTATAGTCTCTCAGAGCCAGCCTTAACTGGCGTCTGGCAGTAAATGGGTCTATAGTGTCTCTTGGAGAAGTGGTACTTCTCCAATAGACGTCTATTCAGGATTCTCTAAGTGGTCTGTCTCCTCTATATATAATGTCTCTGGGACTTCTCCCATTAAGAACCATTCATAATTCTCATGGTGGTCTCGTCTCCTCTATATGTCTCACTTCTATCCGTGCTCCCCTAACACTCTGTGTGTCTGCCCAGGACACTACCTGGACCAGAAGAGGCTAAAGCAGGGTCTGTACCGCCACCCCTGGGATGACATCTCCTATGTGCTCCCCGAACACATGTCCATGTAACCGTAGAAACCCAGCCAGCAAGTGCCCTGTGACACACTGTTGCATATCCATCTACTGTGATGGCTGTCCTCTGAAAAAGTAGTTGCTATAAGTATAGGAATGGACTTGGTATTAATCTAGATGTCAGTTGCAAATGGAACACTTGGGAGTACAGTAAAAAACAACAACAAATAAATGGAACAAAACTTTAGTACTAAACTTTAGTCTTCAAACAATACGTACAACAAACAAACCAGCTCCTGCTATAGCTTCACCAGTTGACTGTTGTGTGTTAATTATCAAGTTTACGTGCCCTTCAGTGTCCCTATACTACCTCCGTTTCAATGGCTCCAACAGTGAAGAACTTGTCTCGTCCATAATGTTACATCAGTGTTGTGTAAACCCAGCATGTTTGTATTCTGCCATATATGATCTTAATGTGGGACGGTTGGCCCGTGTAGTGCAATAATGTCTAGCTGTGTGAAATACCTTCTGTAGACCAGAGCTATATTTATGTATAGATGTATTAACAATTAATATTACATTGGTTATGAATGTAGTATAGTTCTTTGACATATTGGCTAAGATGAAGGTTGTGTGTTAATAATGAAAAAGGGGACCATAATTTGTGGGGTATTGTTACTGCCATGCATTGCCATTTTACATAAATAATTGTATGCATCTTATTTTAACATCTTCTATGACTGCTGTAGGCCACAACTTAATTTAATATTTGATTTAAAAAAAAAAAACATTTTAAAGGGTTTAGGGTTTAGTTATAGTAAATTAAATAATCTATTAATACTGAAATCCAACTATATGATTAGTTATTAGTAATACATTGGTTGTTAAAGTATTACCTTCTGGCTAATTAAAAAGTTTCATGAAAAATGTAAACTAGAACATTTCACTGAAGGCATTATATGTAAAGACAAGTGTGGCAGTATTGTGCAGTATGGGGTAGGTAGGGGAAACTGTTTCCCCATTGCCTTAATCAGAAGACACTATGCCATATGTGACATACATATGTTACAAACTTAACTGTGGCTTCAACAGTGATGTGAGTCTTGTTTTTAAATGTCTGGTGTCTGTGTGCTTCAGTTGTAGCCTATGTTGAGTTAAAGCATAAATTATGAAAACCCAATAAATAAAATCTACATGGTGTACATAGGTTGCACTTGTGGCTTGCTGTTGAGAATGTTGAATTTGTGTGTATACTCTATAGTATACATGGAATATATATAGATTTTAATACCTTTTTGAATATACAGACATGATAGGAAACAAGGTCATACCCTCAATGCAATAAACATAGATGTGCAGGTGTTGGCCCTGCAAGCATCCTTGAGCAAGATATGCCTCCACCCTTAAATAGTATCCTACTTTATCATTGTTAATCGAATTGTATGACAGCTTCTGCTAAATAGGTTAATGTGTGTGAAATTCTGTCATTAAAAAATCAACACATACAGTAGAATGACTATTTACAATTGTCAATGGGTCCTAAAAATAATGCAAACAGCACTTATTTTCTTGCATCGAATGTTTCACCGCTGCAGACAGACTGGACGTATGATACCTCACTCTAATCCCCCGTAAATGCAAGATAAGATGAACAGTCGTGCTGGACTACTGCTGATGTATCAACCCAGGTAGCATCGGGTGCCACTGCGCATGTCAACCAACCGCAGTGTTTACGAATCTGAAGTTCGTTCCATATTGGTAGCTTCCTGACGCGAATACGTAAGCTGATTCACACAAATTTAATATCCTAAAATACACAGTTATTATTATACTGTTACACCATACAGTTCACTAAACTATAAATACCTGTGTTTAAAGGCATCCAGCCGAAAAAGCCTGTTATAGTGTGAGCAGTTTTTTTAATTTGATTTGAATCTGATTTGAATGCATACATTTTTTTATCATAAATATATCAAATTACATTTATTATATAATAAATGCATGCATACATTGCATATATTTACAAATAAAAATAGATCTTCGCACGATTCTACGTCATCAGCGTTACACGCCACACCTCCGCCAACACAAAACGAATGGGAAACGTACTTCGCCACGCTGTGTGTTTTGACTTCATATGTGTATCTGCGTATGTAGCGTTCTTGCCTGCTACGCTACTTCGCTGAAATTACGGTTTTTTCCATCTGCTGGCAGTATGGCAGCCGCAGCCCCTAACCTGGAGGATTCCGCACGCAGCGGTAGTGGAGCAAGCACGCCCAGCGCCCTCGCCGGAGACGGGGATACGGAAGAGGCCGAGGATTTCACCTCCTCCTCTCACTGCTCCGAGCTATCTCGCCGGCAGAACGAGCAGAGGAAGCAGGGCTTATTCTGCGACGTGACGCTGGCCTTCAGCAGCGGGGCGGCCACCGGGAATGTCCAGAGCTGCGAGTTTTCGGCCCACCGCTCCGTGCTGGCTGCAGCCACTGACTATTTCACGCCCTTACTGAGCGGGCAATTTTCCGAATCGTTGTCTGGACGTGTTGAAATGAAAGAATGGAGCTCAGAATCTGGACCAGACCCAGAGACGGTGGAGAGTGTCATCCAGTATATGTACACTGGGGAAATACGCGTCAGTACCTGTAATGTACATGAAGTGTTGGAGCTCGCTGACAGGTCTGTATTTATATAGGTAATTATTTATGTAACACTTTAGACAGTAAACAACTAGCCAGAACCGTTTTAAAGCTCATTTTAGCTTTAAAACACAAACAAATGTAACGCAAGGGGGAAACGTAACACAAATAAACGGTTTTAGGCACTGAAGATTGACCATATTAGCCAGTGAATCAAACGTGGTCTGCTTTTCACGTCGGTTGTGTCTCTCTTACGTCTCGCGTTGTTTCCCACCTGGCCACAGGTTCCTTCTGCTGCAGCTGAAGGACTTCTGCGGCGAGTTCCTGAAGAAGAAGCTGAGCTTGACCAACTGCGTGGCGGTGCACAGCCTGGCGCACATGTACACGCTCGATCAGCTGGCCCTGCGCGCTGCCGACATGATCCGCCGTAACTTCCACAAAGTCATCCAGGACGAGGAGTTCTACACGCTGCCCTTCCACCTGGTGCGCGACTGGCTGTCGGACGCCGAGGTGACGGTGGACTCCGAGGAGGTGCTCTTCGAGGCCGTGGTCAAGTGGGTGCAGAAGAACGCGGAGGAGCGCGGCCGCTACTTCGAGGAGCTCTTCCGGCTCCTGCGGCTGCCCCAGATCAAGCCCACCTACCTGACGCGCGTGGTGAAGAACGAGCGGCTGGTGGCAGCCAGCGAGGCCTGCCTGCGGCTGGTGTCGGAGGCCGTTGAGGGGCACGCCATCCGCTTCGAGAACCTCAAGGCGTCCGACATGGAGCAGTGGTCCTCGCACGCCTCCGCCTTCCAGCCGCGCTTCGGCCAGAACATGGACGTGATCATGGTGGTGGGCGGCGTGTCGGAGGGCGGGGACTACCTGAGCGAGTGCGTGGGCTACTTCGTGTACGAGGACCGCTGGGTCAACCTGCCGCACATCCACAACCACCTGGACGGCCACGCCATCGCCGCCACGGAGACGCACGTCTACGTGGCGGGCTCCATGGAGCCGGGCTTCGCCAAGACGGTGGAGCGCTACAACCCCAACCGCAACACCTGGGAGCAGGTGAGCAACCTGACCACGCGCAAGCACTCCTTCGGCCTCACCTGCGTCAAGGACGTCCTGTACAGCATCGGCGGCCACGGCAACTTCAGCCCGGGCTTCAGGGACGTCAGCGTGTACGAGCCCGAGCAGGACAAGTGGCACAACCTGGAGTCGGCGCCCAAGATCCTGCGCGACGTGAAGGCGGTGGCCGTGGAGGAGCGCTACGTCTACGTGACGGCGCGCACGCCCGTGGACTCGGACAGCGACGACGGCCTGAAGACGGTGACCACGCGCTACGACACGGAGAGCCGCCAGTGGCAGGACGTGGACTCCCTGCCGCTCGTCGACAACTACTGCGTCTTCCAGGTGGCGGTGGCCGCCACCAACTTCTACCACACGGCGTCCTGCTGCCCCAAGAGCTACGCGGTGCGCGACGAGCTGGCGCGGCAGAAGGTGGCGGCGGGGGCGGGGGCGGGGCGGGCGCCCGACGGCATCCTGGAGAGCCTGCCGCCGGAGGTGACCAGCGTGGAGGGCGCGGCCGTGTGCCACCTGGACCAGGACGTGTTCGTCATCGGCGGCTGGAAGAACAGCGACGACGTGGACAAGCAGTACCGCAAGGAGGCGTACCGCTACAGCGCCGAGCGCAAGCGCTGGACGCTGCTGCCGCCCATGCCGCAGCCGCGCTGCCGGGCGGCCGCCTGCCACGTGCGCATCCCCTACCGCTTCCTGTACGGCTGCCAGCGCTACCCCATGCCGCAGAACCTGGCGCGGCAGCGCGACCGCATGCAGCAGATGCAGCAGCTGCACCGCCGCACGCTCACCCTGCGCCGGCAGCTGCAGTCCCAGATCGAGTGCTGAGCGCCACCTGGGGGTGTTCCCCTCCCCCAGATCGAGTGCTGAGCACCACCCGGGGGTGTTCCCCTCCCCCAGATCGAGTGCGGAGGGTCTCCATGGGCGGCGGCCGTCTTTCATCGACCTCTCCACCACCACCCCCCCCCACCCGCCTCCTTCATAGACGTTGCTAGGTGAGGATGCGCCAGTCCCAGAACGAGTGCTGAGGCCTCCAAAAGGTCCCACTCCAATGAGAGGATTTGGGGAGGGGTATTGTTTATATGCAAAATGTGACTCTTCTTCATGTTCCTGGATCTACAACCCACATGCGTTCCTCCTGGACCACCATGTTGCCATTAACCAATCAGTCAAGTCATTACTATTGAATCTTTACAGCCCAGTGCCGACCTAGAGCTGTAGCTAGCACCTGTAGCTAGCACCTGTAGTTAGCACCTGTAGGCTGTCTGTGTATGTGCTACTGCACGGTTAGCAATGTGGAGAGCATAGAAGAGCCCAAATGCACCGAAGTCGGAGGGCTGTGATTGGTTAGCGGCAATGTTGGTCCAGGAATGCAACGTGGGATGTCGGTCCAGGAACATGCGGCAATCTTCACCAATCTCGTCCCCCCTCCCGGGGGGGTGAGGGTGATGGGGCATGCCACAACAGCAGATCATGCGAAACGCTCGTACTGGAAGTGATTAAGATTGAACTGTGTTCCATCAGCTTTCTCCACATGTTGTTGTTGTTGGCGACAAACGCTGTCTAGTATTGGCCACGATGGGGAGTTCGCAGGCCTGCGCCGACCTCTCATTGGTCGGTGAGAACGTTCAGACTGTACACATGTGAATAAGAGTGTTATATGGTGACCCTGTCCCGGTCAGCATAGATGATGTTTATCGGATTGTACATAGTATATAGCTGTATATGTATACATTTATATGGATATTTTACATTCCTTTATTTTATGCTTGTACGAGAAAGGTCAGTGACACTTGCAGTATATATGTACATTCCTACATTCGATCTAGCTAGTAGAAAGAAGTCACATTCCACTGTGAAGCTGTGACAATCGCCTCATCATGCAAATATAACATCGGTCCAAAGTTGCTCTGTTTGAATGGCTCTGCTTGGTACCAGACTGCCTAAATGGAACATGAAATGGGGAAAAGGCAATTCCTTTCGAAAAGCCTTGTTCCTAATTATGCTTTGTGCCGCTTTCATACAAAAGCTTTACAGAGAATATTTAACTACTCTTCTATCATTGTCATTGCTCGTGTAATAGCTAATAATCTTATTCCAGGTTCCTGAAGCATTAAAATGTGAAATCCTTGACCTTTGGATGAAATATATAATATTCCTGCAACATTAAAACAAATATGTAGCTTTTCCAAGTTTGACAATTTTAAACCATTGTAATACTGTTATATGCCAGCTATTGGTTGTGCATGGATCATTCCTTTATTTTGCACTTTGGAAGGCTACTGCTGAATACATTCCTATTATTTCCTGAAAGATATTTACAAGGTGTGTGTGTGTGTGTGTGTGTGTGGAGGTGTGTTGGTGCAATTATATATGTGACCCCAGTGAGCCCTTAACCATCATGTTCGTGTTGGTAACCATGATGTTCATGTTGGTTAAGGGTTTGTTTATATGCTTTGCAAAAAAATGCAAATGCTAGTCAAGTAGTGCACTTTTGACTTCTAATCAAATGTAATGTCTTAAGCGCTGTAGGTTTGCGTCAGCTGATGTTTCAGTGCGACTTTCTCTGCTTACGTGGTTACACTTGAGATAAAGTGATTGTATTTTGGGAAATGTGATTTTACAGCCAATCAACTTTGATTTGTTTTTTAAAAGTTAACTAATTATTGCCGCTTTTACACATCAAATGTGTTGTAAGGTTCTAGCGAATAGTGTTTGTCACTTCACATTTTCTGCGTGTTTAAGATGCAGCAGAGTAGTTGGATTCAACTGAGAAATGGGACTTCTTTTTTGTGGAGGAAGTCTTCTAGAGACATGAAAATATAAGGGATTGTCATTGCGAATGCGTTGCAATGAGATAATTTATACTGTAAACTCTATCAAAACATAAGCTCTGTAAGCATAAATGTTATGGATGTCAGAAGTCATTCACACTTTTTGACCAACAGAAAACAGTGAATGGAATACCTTAAGCTATTTTGCATGTGATTGTCTGACATTCTCTTCTTATATTGGATGTAAGAAATGCTAATGTCATCACTTGCAATTAAAGTCCTTTTTTAATAAGTAGCTTATCATTACTGTGTAACATATTGTGTTGTGGCTTCGTTTCCTGACATGTGTGACAGTTACTAGTACAAAAGATAATCGATGCACTTTAGAGGACATACACCCCGTAGTACTGTTAAAAACAATATTGCATCATTATGAAATGTACTTGAAAGTGAAATGTACAAAAAGCTTTGATTATTTGTAATCCCGTCCCCAAAACGCAAGCAGGAACCTTTATTTTTACTTCAGCGGCTTTTAGTTCGAAGAGCACACATCCGGTCCTCTCAGGTTATGGAACCACAAATAGGCAGCTACAAAGTAACGTTATTTCCCCCTTGTTAACGTAACTACACCAACAGACAGTTGATGACACACATTTGTAAAGTAACTTAAACTGATAGTAACAATATCATCTATGAAAATGGTAAGCACGTTTAGCGAGTTATAATAATAATAAAACCTGAGGGCTGTTGGTTAGCTATAGCTAGCCAGAGAACACGTCAGTTTTAATTACATACAGATTAACGTGATTTGCACTGTACAGTAAATAATAAATACTGTAATATTTTTGTTGCGATGTCTTTCGAGTTGTGATGTAACGGTACAGTAGTTAACCTGTATGCAAACGATTTAATCTGTGCCTGCTTACGGTTACTGTTACAGTACAGTGCATTACCGTATTGCTATCATTGATCAGCTAAGTTGTAGGCGGTGTATATATAATGCTACTGTAGGGAATAAAGTGATAACAGCACATTAAGGCAAGAACACACTGTGTTAACCATAATAAACCAATATGAATTGTTTTCAGGTCTCTACCGTAGCTTTGTATTCCTCCCACACACTCGCTAATACTCTTTGCCCAGCTTTTAGAGTTGTCCAATCCTTCTGTTTGTATGAGAGACCCCCAACGGGTGGAGCAGATTATTGAGACTATGAAGAAGGATGGCTCCAACACTCTACAGGTACGATGCCAGAAACAGTACAGGAGGGGCTTAATTTGTATTTGTGGTGTCTGCATTGTGCGCGTACTGTGTAACTTTGAGGATGTTTGCTTTTTGCTAAGGTGATCTCCGACTTTGACATGACGCTAACGAGATTTGCTTTTAATGGAAAGCGCTGCCCTACCTGTCACAGTAAGTGCATTACAAGAATTGCATGGACCTAAATATGTTGAATTTGTTCTGATGCAGCCTTGATGCTTAGAGAGTGTCTTGTTTGCAGATATTCTGGATAACAGCACACTTATCACTGAAGAATGCAAAGAAAAGGTATTTTACAAAAGGCCAGTGTGTTTCAAACTAGTTAACCTCTGGTGCTGTCATTGATAAATTAAATATATCAATGACATGACATTTCCTTATATCGATTATAACAACTCTAGCCATTAATGTTGTGACCAGAATTTAACCCTCGTGATGTCCTTAAAAATATCGTATTTGGCCACCCGGTGGCGCCATCTTATTGTGTATGATTTTGTGTGTTTTTTTAAATTGGCATTGCTGTGTGTATTTATTTATTATTTATTTATGTATTTGTGTTGGTTTTTCATTGCTTTTTAACCCTCCCGCTGTCCTAAGGCATTTCAGCAGACTACCAGCACAGGGAGCCAACCATGGACTGTTATATGTCCGTGTTGTGGTTGGCTCCCGTTACTGGTAAGTGCACCGGGTCATTTTGACCCATGGGACAATGGGAGGGTTAACCCACCTGTCCTCTGGTTTCAAAAACACACCTCGGTGTGCCAGCAGTGCACTGTGTAAGCTGTAGAATTAGGTTTAGCGCCCTCTATCTGCCACAAAGAGCTAGTGATTTTGACCCGGAGGACATCACAAGGGTTAATCATACAACATTTTTAACGACATGCACCATTTAGTGTGGTTATGAGATGCAGCAACATATGGGCGCTCTGTTTGTGCTTCTTACATACAGTAGGCTACCATACAGTGCTAATAGACACTAATGATATCAAACACGACTCTATCTCTTCTATATGCATAGTAGTTACAGCTTTCTGCTTGTCCTCCACTGTCCTCCCAGTTGGAGACCCTGCTCCACACCTACTACCCCATAGAGATTGACTCGTCGCTGCCCATAGAGGAGAAGCTACCCCTTATGGTGGAGTGGTGTGTAGCCAACTTAAACAGCATTGTCAGCAATGTGTCAGATTTCTTTTCTTACACCCCTAAAAAAGACTAATATGATTTTTTACTCTCCAGGTGGACTAAAGCCCATGAGCTCATGGTTGAGCAGAAGATCAGGAAGGACCTGCTGGCCTCTGTGGTGCAGGCGTCCGATGCCATGCTGAGGTTAGGGCACCTGCTTCCACTTCACGGCTGAGAAGCTGCTCTTTAGTAACATTGATTTGACGTTTTGACAGGGAGGGCTACAAGCAGTTCTTCGACCACCTCCAGGAGCACAAGATCCCCCTCCTCATCTTCTCGGCTGGGATTGGAGACATTCTTGAGGAGGTGATTCGCCAGGCTGGGGTCTTTCACCCTAATGTCAAGGTCTTCTCCAACTACATGGACTTTGATGAGACTGTGAGTAGTGCCTACCGTCAACGTATAACCCCTGATCGTTCCCTGGCAGCGGGCATTACAGGGTTCCCACTCTAAAGTCAAATGTCCATTTCCCTGACTTGACTGATTGTTAATAATGACTAAAAGTCTGAATTTCCATCATGTAAAAACAGGCCAACAAAACGATTTAAAAGGACAGACAGCATTGCAACAATAAACAAACTGAAAATGAATGTGGTGATATTTCACATAGGTACTACTACTCATGTAAACATTCAAATCAATAGTTTAAGGTTTGGTTTTCTCAAAACGTAATTGGCACACCCAGTAACATTTTGATTAATGGAAACTAAAATGTAAACATGCTGCAAACAAAATGCCCTTGATTTGACCCAATCAATGGTAAGATTCTGTAGACTTTCCATGTCTAGATTTTTTTCAAAGGGATCACGCTTGCCTTTCTATTTGGATGCCAGTCTTATCATTCCCATGCCAACTCACACAGGGAGTGCTGAAGGCCTTTAAGGGAGAGCTGATCCACATCTACAACAAGAGGGAGGGGGCGCTGCTTAACACCGGGCACTTCCAGGAGCTGCGGACGCGGCCCAACGTTCTGCTGCTGGGGGACTCCATGGGAGACCTGACCATGGCCGACGGCGTGCAGGACATGGCCAACATCTTGAAGATCGGCTTCCTTAACGACAAGGTTACAGCTATTGTCTTTGCCTCCCTTCCCCGCCACTCTAGGGGGCAGTGTAGTTCAGGAAGGAAGGAGTTAACCCTCATGATGTCCTTTGGGTCAAAAGGACCCAAATCACTAGCTCTTGCATATAGAAGGCACTAAACCTAATTCTACAACTTACACAGACATATGACAACAAGGTGTGAGTTTGAAACCCGAGGATAACAGGAGGGTTAAAAGACACATAAAAAAAACCCGAATACATAAAGAAATAATGAATTAATAAACAAATACACACCGCAATGACAATTAAAAAACACACAAAATCATACACAATCAAATGGCGCCCTCTGGTGGCATAATTGTATATATTTAAGGACATCACGAGGGTTAAAGGTATAGTCGGACATTCTGGAGTGCGCTTGCTGATATTTGAATTCGATAAAAACAAAAACACCATGCCATAGGGTGCTCCCCTTTAGAAGCTCTGCCCCATTTTAAATGCATTGCGAAGCCTAGGATATTGTTGCCTAGGATACTTTGTTCCCATTTACAGAGCCAGAGAGTCAATATATTAAACTAATACATTTGTGTTGAGAGTAAGTACATTTTATATAGCTTATATACTGTATACTATAATAATGGGTACCATTTATGTCTCTCAAGCAACAGTATTCTATTCTGTTGTCCAAAAAAGTTATATTTAATTCATAAATATACAGAGCACTACGTTGCTGAGCTACATTACCTTCTGAGTGTTTATGTTTTAATATTTGTGCTTATGAAGGTGAATGGCCATAACCTGCTACAACTGAGACCACACCATATGTGGTCTTGTATTGATTCCCCCCATTATCCGTTTCTCAGGTGGAGGAGAGAAAGCAGTCATATGTGAGTTCTTATGACATTGTACTCGTGAAGGACGAGACCTTGGAGGTCGCTAATGCCATCTTGCTTTACCTCACTGGCCGTAAATAATCGGACAGCATAATGCACCTCACTGCTGTAGCTAAGTGGTGTTGGACAATCCAGTTCCATGCTAAGGAGGTGACACTTCTTGGCCATGTCCTGTTGGAGTCTACACAAGCAATAGGAAAGGGACATCTTGTCAATTTATTAAAACCCTGTAATTGTTATACATAGTTTTTGTTCTCGGAACATTTTATTGTGTCAAAGCTGATGTGCACCTGTGTCCCTAATGCATTTGTAACGCCATCATAGTTATAGTTGTATACTCCACTGGACACGGGCCATGTTTGTATCGGCCAGATATCACTATACTGTAACATATGCATGGGTTGTGGATATTCATTGTTTCTATTTGTCTAAAGAAATGTTTAATGTTGTGGACATGGGTCATGTCTTGGACATGTATTATAAGGACAAAGGGAAACATGATCACACAGTTTAGTGTGCTGTCATTCTGAACTGAATAGTCACTTTTAAATTACTTTTGACAGTAATATTTATATAACTAGAGGCGGTTTTTTACAATATAAAAGTGCAGGAAGTATAGTTTATACTGCACTTAACTTCTCCTGTGTTACACCACAGTGCCACCAAGTGGTAAATCAAAGCACCTGCAGTATATTACATTATATTATATTACTACAGTATATTATATTACTACAGTATGAGATAACAAATACAAATAAATAATTGAAGAGCAGTAGCCAGTATCCATTGATCCAATAGCTAAAACAACTAGTCTGAACTACTGATATATCAGTACTATTATATGCAACCATTTTAAGATGCTACCTTTCAATATATTTACCTGGGTCACTCTAAAATATTAAAAGTACATTTCTAAATTGTAGTTGGTACTCCCAGAATAATAGCTCAGAATTTATTTAAACTATTTTTAACCGAGCTTAAAACTTGTTCATGTGTTCCAGCCTGAAATAAAAATATAATCTGTCTCCAATCTCATCTCACTGTTTTCTCAGCACTGTATTATATAAACAAAACATATTTCTAGGTATAGGTCTGTAATGTGACAATAAAGAAAATACATTTACAAATTTTTATTATAAAACTGCTGTTTGTAACATGGTTCACACCAAATGTGATTATTTAATAATGGGTATTGCACAAAATTAGCCAGTACACTACACACCACTGCGCTTAGAATGTCTATACTTACAGTAAGTTTTACTCTACATCCAGGCCATTTGCTGAAAATACAATAATCTTCGGATTAACAGTTAATCTAATTTAATATAAATGCTTATTTCACATTTTCAGACACCTCTCCAATAGAACCACTTCCAAGTTCCAACCCATACATAACTTCTGCTTCAGCATTTACTTTGGCAGTCCATGTTTCTGCAGGCACACATTGCTGTATTCAACACAGCTTATTAATACATTTTACTGCAACGGCTGCTAAATAGTTAATGTCCTCTTTCAACAGTAAGCAACAAAAAAACACTTGTCCACTTCTGCTTGACAGAGGCACAAAGCTATCCACCATCGAGATCTGAAATGCTTCAGTACCATCCAGCCGGTTCCACTATAGTTAACCCTCGTAATGTCCTCTGGGTCAAAATGACCAAAACCACTAGCTCTTTGTGGCAGATAGAAGGCGCTAAACCTAATTCTACAGCTTACACAGACATATGATGTGCACTG
>JAODUG010000023.1:649735-664485 GCA_027564795.1 Aphredoderus sayanus | reverse complement strand
TGCAAGCCATGCAAGGAGCACCTAACCACTGGGAGCAATTGGGGTTAGACATCTTGCCCAAGGATGCTTGCAGGTAACCCAGCAACTCCGGGGCTTGAACCCACAACCTTCCGGCTGGGAATCAAACACCCAGACTACTGGGCCATCCTACACCCCAAATTACTGCACAACGATGCAACAATATCCATCTTCCCCTCCTCCCCCATCTTACCTGTGTGCAGCCCTTGAGGAAGAGCCCCCGGAGGCCCGGGCAACATCGCACCAGAGCCTGGATCCCATCCTTGGTGACCTGGTCACACCAGGAGATGTTCAGCTGCTCAAGCAGTGGGCACCCGTCACTGAAACACAAGGAGACACAGGTGAGCATTCACCGTCCTTTTGGACATCTAGAGATGCTCATCCTTTCAGTTACGCCCATGGTGTAATGTACATCCCCCAGCATTGTAGGAGATGCTTTTATCCAAAGTGACTTACAATAAGTACATGTGCAAATAGCTGAATAGGTCATGGACCAGTTCTTGCAAGTAGACACACAGCTACACAAAAGTCCTTATAAGCAGGTCTGGCTGCTTGGCAGCCATCTTGGCAATGCCACCGGGCAGTTATTTCAGGCCAACAAGACTAGGCCCCTTATCTAAATGCCACACAATTGGCTTAATAGGTTAATGGTTCAGCCATTACCAAGCAGACGATTGGCTCTTTGGGGAGAGGAGCGGGATAAGTGACGCCAACCACTATCACTGGCAGGTTTTGGATATCCATTCAGGATTCTTTAAGCGGTCTATCTCTACTCTATAATGTCTCTGGCTATACCGACAGAGCAACAGTGTCTAACAATATATCGTGTGTGCCAATCAAAATACCATTATGCCAGGAAAAGCCAGTTGGTAAACTTCCAAACGAAGAACACGCTGCAAAGAATAGAAGGGGGAAGATGATACATTGGCATCCTGACACATTATTTTGTTACCTTTCTTACATTGGCTTTAGTGTTTTCTATTCTCTTTCACTGTGGAATTCAATGCTAAAGATGATGAGTTTGATTCTGAATAGCTACAAGTGGAACACACATCCCAAACAAAGGATACTTCATATGGGAGCAACCGAACAAGTACGTATGAATGTCAGATTGTTACTGTAGCAACAGGACAGTTCTCAAAAAGACAAAAACAACAACTATACTAATAATAAACAAATCGCAAATAACACACAGCTGTGATAATGTTGCCTTTAATTGCCAGCCTGCGACCAAATCACAGCTGTGATGCCATTTGCAACACCAAATTCCATCTACTGCTTCACCACACATTAGCACAGAGGGCAACCATCTGCTGAGCATTCGTGAATGCATTATTCTTCGCACCTTAGCGCTTTGAGGGACAGGTTGGTGATGGAGGTGCAGGAGGCCAAGTCCAAGTGCTTTAGTTTGGGACAAAACTTGCTGAGACTGTTGCACGTGCTGCAAGAGAGGCCAAAACACATTACCTACCGCTGCAGAGGGAAAGAGAAAACAACATGATACAACACGCGATATACAAACACACAAACCTGTCCGTGATTTTGGTGCAGCCGTTCAGACTGAGCAGCTCGATGTTCCTGCAGTTCTGCGAGAACGTCCTGCAGAAGTAGTAGCACACCAACGGACACATTTACACCAACTGCCATCCGTACACAACTGGGACTGACCCCCCTCCGGCTCCCGTCCCATAACTTGCCTTAAGGCGCTGTCGCCTACGCCCAGACACCCCCGCAGACTTAACTTCCGCAGGAAACCCCCGCAACGTTTTGAGATGTTCTCCACGACACGGCCCTTCAACACACACATGCATGCGACACTCAACTGTGCGCATGTCCATCTGTAAACATGGAAGAAACTAAAAAAAAAAAGTGTGCCACTAGGAGAATTGAGTAGGAACGAGAGAAGAAGAAGAAGAAGAGGAATCCAGCTCTCCAAACCTATCAATTCTTACCAATCAGTCACACACTTTCCCCAGCATTGCAGACTTACTGGAGCGGATGAAGACTGGTGGTGGGAACAGGAAACACTGTGGCAACTTGACTTGACGTGGAGCGCAGTAACTGAGCGCATTCTTGCTAAACTCTCCAAATGTGCCTACCTTCTTTCACAGTGGTTTAAGGTGGAGCTAAAGAAAAATGGAATAGAGGAGGGGGGAAGTAGAAAATTACTTCCTCACCTCGATGTCCCTCTGGAAGTCAAACAGATCGATCCTCTGCCAGTTGCTGCCGTCCAAGGCCAGAACGTTCCAGGACTGACGGAGGAAGGAAGGAACAAACAGAAAATGTTCCAAGGTCATAGTCCTTCCCAACACAGAGTGCACACCCTGGAAACAATGCCTGGACGCACACACATACACATACACACACTCACCCGCGACACCTGGGCACAGCGACAGAGTGTCACCACATCCAGAAAGGAGAAGATTCTGGAAGACAGAGAGGGAGGGAGGGAAACGCTACTTAAGCCAGCCGTTGTCAATGTAGGGCTCAGGATGTGATCTCCATTCATTGTAAACGTTTTGAGACATTTAAGTCTCTTCTAAAGACACACTTGTATTCATTAGCATTCAACTAAGTTCTGGGACACTATGCTAAATCTGTCTTGTTTGTTGTGTATTGTGTTTTATTGTTTTTATTAATTGTTACATGCTTTGATGTGTACAGCACTTTGCTCAGCATTTGCTGTTTTTAAATGTGCTTTATAAATAAAATGACTTGACTTAACGTAAACGGACGGCATTTCTATAGGGTTTTTCTAACCTTCCAGACACTCAAAGCACTGTACAGTATAGCTTTGCATTCACCCATTCACACTCCGATGGTGTTGTCAGCCACCTGACCACCGGGAGCTGTTAGTGTTAGGTGTCTTGCTCAAGGACACCTCGACACTTGGCAAGGAGTTAGCAACTTCTCAATCACGTCACCCCGCTCTACCCACTGAGCCACGGAATTCATTCTGATAACATCGGAAAATCGTAGATTTTAGCCACAATTGTTACTACGGTTTATACATGGCAATTACCTCTGATCTTCTACTAGCCTGTATTAAATTACTATACAGTAATATTCTGGCTGTTGTGGTTGTTATGCTCATATGTGGATGGGCCTGTTAGTGTACATGTGCGTGGTAGTTTCAATCACCCGTGAGGTCGGGAGGGGTCGCAAGCTTCTGGCTGCATTATTTTTGTGGTCGGGGGCTGATTAAAATTGGAAACCGCCTCCATATAAAAATACAAACTTGTGTTCCACACCCTGCCCTGGGTCTGGCGTCAGGGCCCTCTGAGCACAACACAGAGGTGCGAGAGAATGACTAATGTTTCGTTTTCCGCTTGGCGGGATCAAGGTTTACCCAAAAAAAAAAAAAAAACACAAGACAGATGTGTTTGCTTCAGAATGAAGATGTGACTCTTATCAACGTAGACTGTTCGGCAGACTCAGTATAGGGTCCCTTCCCCGGTGCAATAGAAACTGCTGTTCTGAGGGGACTGTGGGGACCCAGTGCACCGCCTGTCCCCGGATATTAGCCCTGCCCACCAGGGCAGGCAAGCGCAGTGTCAGCAGTCACAACCCAGGCAGCTAATCTGCCTCATCCTTTCAGTTACGCCCAGGCTTGATTTATGGCCTCCATTTTCTGTTTGCTCAGAGCCTCTTGACGTTTTTGTCGTCGTCGTTTTTTTTTTTTTTTTTTTAAATTGATTTGAATGTTTTATAGCCACAAGCATCTGTTTTTAATTACAGATTTGGCTGTTGGGGAGGGCAGAGCAGGGAATGAGGAAGGTTTGCAGATGGTTGGCTGGTAGGTTTATTGTTTAGCTGACAAAAGGACTGGCTTTGTTTCGACCGGTTGCTGGATGTTGTGTTCACATGCTAATGTAAATACCAGCTAAAGTCGGTACATATGGTTGTTTGTGTTTGAGAGTGTGGAAGGGAGGTCTTTCAGTCTGAAAGTCTTGCGTAGGTGCAAATCCTAAACTCACAAGGGGTGGCTGGCATATGCAAAACACCATCTTCGCTCACGACACCTTACAGGCGATTGTGTTTATTATGTCACTCACCGTAGCAACAGCTCCTTGGGTAGCTTCTTATTTATGACAGCCTCATCACTGTTTGAGAACATCTGGAAGGGGCAAGGGGACAGGTTTAGGCCCTGGCAGATGCTTGTGCACATTGTCTATGCATGGTTACGGGCTGCATTCATCCAGGCACCTCCCAGCTCAAGGACAATCCCAGCAAAAGAGCCGAGGATAAAACATCACTATCTCCTCACATGAGATGAGCTCAGGGTCATGGCCTGATAACACAGAGAGCAATGGAGAACTTGAAAATGAAGAAAATTTAGAATTTCTTTTTGTATTTTCTAAACAGAACTGCGATAATGGGTCTTTTTTCCTTCCTCTTCATCATCTACAAAACATTTTATTTTGTATTAATAATCACAGTACTTTTGTCAAATAATAAACACATACCTTGCTGTCAATAGCAACTGCACTTTTTCTTTGTTTAAGAAGGAAAACTGATACTTGTGTAAGAGCGCAAGTAGTAAATACTGTACTAACTCACAATGATCAAAATAATTTATATAAAATAAACACCAGAGTGTTTAATGGTAGATGATGATGATGATACTTTCAGGACAAGAAAACTATGTTGGCAATCATTGCATTCTACTGAAAACAGCACCCACAGTTTTAGAGAAATATGGTAAATTATTACGTGGCTATCGGTACACCATTCCATTTACAAGCCATTATATTTTGTAATTGAGTACATTTTGTTCACCATTTAACCATGCAGATTTTGTAAGGTAAATCTTAAATAAGACATATGAAGTGTGACTATAGTTTTGCTTTGTCAATACAAAACAGAAAGTAACACTTACTCAGCATTAGCAAACAGTGAAATTACCTAAATCAAATTTGAGCTGTTATACAGCAAATACAAATATTAATTTAAAAAAAATATGATTCTACCTAAGTTACTTTCCCCCGTGGTTAAAATTCCCAAATGGCAGGAACTCACAAATCCTACAGTATTTTGTAACCCATCTAAAATATATGATAGCAATACATTTAGTAAAAAGCTTAACCTTTTCAAGCCCATCACCAACATGACCATGGACATGTGAGCTCTATGTTAAAGCTTCGTGTATGTTTCTCAAACACAAACCAATGACAGGTAAATGCATACACAGGGACTATATTGTAGACCTATGTACTGTATATTACACATGTAATATTTTGAGGGACTGAAGGTACAGACAATATGCACTTGGGACAGATTCCCTCTGGACCACTCTGCTTTCAGACTGCAGCCCAAAAGTGCCAACACCCCCATACAGCCAATAGAGCCAGATGAGTATTAACAGGCCTGCACTGTTCCTTTTCTAAGTTAACACTACATTATCCTGATACATACATGGGCATTTATTTGTGCCTCCGTGGTTGTATGGTTAAAATGGATAAATCTATTAAATGTCCACTGGACAACTTATCGGAGATAAGTGTTCTGTTGCCTGCAACTTGCTTGATGTTCTTGAGCTCAATGGCTCTATCTTGAATTATTCAACATACAACGACAACTACCAAAGCAGTATTTAGGATAACAAAAGAAGGCTAGGCTATACATTAGCCTACATAATAAGACTATATGACGTCAGACACAGTTACACGTGTTGAATGCATAGAACTATATATTGGTTGAATGTCATAATATATGCAT
The DNA here is from genome assembly GCA_027564795.1 of Aphredoderus sayanus. Taxonomy (NCBI): domain Eukaryota; kingdom Metazoa; phylum Chordata; class Actinopteri; order Percopsiformes; family Aphredoderidae; genus Aphredoderus; species Aphredoderus sayanus. The sequence goes on along the minus strand of JAODUG010000023.1, from coordinate 658,749 downwards.
TTCATATGAAATGAGAGCTCATTTCCCAGACTGGACAAGTCCATTGTTATTGGCTAATAAACTACAGATCACGTATCCACCGCAGCTGTCAGGCCAGAAGGTATGGCCTGAATCTTCAGTCGTCAGCTGTTGCACCGTTAAAAATAAATAAAACCACACAAATCCCAGGCTAGCTGGGGATTAAACAACATTGGGTTATTGGGCTACACAGCCCACTCTCATGAGACGAAAATATGTGTCAATTATTTTCTACGTTTACAAAATATAGGCTACTGCTATCTGGCTGCACAGTTTATTGCTGCGACGCAAAGTTTAGTATAGCGATCGGTATCGATCGGCACCAACGTCAAAAAACGGGCAGAGCTGCATCGATTATCGATATGTTTGCGGTTATTCAAACGTGTCAGTAGGCTACTAATAGATGGCAGATTATTTTCACATAGTTGCGTCTAGCCATGGCCGATGTAACACGTACGGACTGAGTAGCAGTCTCAACCAAAGGCCCCCGGAGCCGCAGCGGCTACGGACACTCAACAGTCCGCTGATCGGACAGCTCAAATGGATCCAGCAGCCACGTACTATAGACCCCATTATAATAAATGACGCATATTTATAAAACGTTGGAGTTTCTTGTGATTATGATGCACATATCAAAGTGTAATAAAGCGGTCTTCGGTTAGGCTACACTATCTTGTTGTCTTTGTTTTGACGACACAAAGAATCGAGGACAACATTGAGGACCTTTAAATTTTTCACGATTCCAAGAACTAACCGCGTGGAAGTGTTATGTTAACAGCCATTCTTACCATCAAAGAAAACCATGTTAGTCAGCAGTCCTCTTATGGCAAACATAATGTTTTACCTAATCCAAACATTGACTGCGGAAGCTATCAATACCTACTCACTGCATAAGCGCTGTTTTTTCCCGACACATAGCCTACAGTCATCTACTAGGCCCGAGTCCTATAATGGTTATAGGTTCATTCAGTGCATTAATAATGTCACGTATTATACACAACGAACTCACCTCAAAACGGCTCCGTGAGACACCGTTCACCTCCTTCCCCATCTCGGTCGGTGGTTTAGACTCAGAGAGATAATGAATTCGGTTGAAGCGCTGTATCGTGTTGATATTGGCCCTTTTCTTGCAAATTCCCTTCTAGAACTATCATGCTACCGTCCTCTGGAAAGTCCTGACGCCGGGTTTGGTGGTTGTTTAGTGCCTGGAAATCAGATGCAAGAGCCGTCTTTAGATTAACATGCACCAGGCCAGTTCTCTTATCTGCTCACCATAACCCTCACCTCCCCCTCGCCTATACACACACACGCACACACAATGGCCCACAACCGTATAGGCTCAAATGAAGTTGACACTAGCCCACAGTGAATTACAGTATATGTCAGTGTAACATTGCGTGTTGACAGTGGCTATGAAATACACGAATTTCACAATAGACAACCATAAGGTTTTTGTTGATCGTGTTTACCCCGGTCAGTCTTTCTTTTCAAACCTTCAAAATAATCAAAGAAATAAATTAAAATGTTGTTACTCATAAGAGGATATATCACTCAATCGTGATATAACAATATATTTTGCATTTAGGCCTACCAGTAGCACAATAATTAGAATGCCAACGATAGGCTAATAGGCTAATGGATGCTTTGCCAAACTGCGAAACTTCTATATAATCTTACCACTGATCAGCTACCATAACCTATTACATTTATTTAAAGTATATGTTTCACAAAGTTAGGTTAATCTTTAGGAAATAACACTTCCTGTTTGTTATTGTTCCTCCTCCAGCATGGCAACGGAACCAATCAACAAGGACGTCGAAGGGTCGTAATATTACGTCGTCGTAGCGGGAAACGCGTGTAGCATGACAACAAATAATTATGCGGGATATTATAATAAATGTAAACACATTGTATTATATTGGCATTGTACGTCCATATTGGTAATAGAACAGGATAAAACGCACCAATCAACAGTATTCAACATTATTTAAATAATATAAACAATGTTAGCCCTGAGTTTAAATAATAGCTATACAGTACAGTACTATTAAGATAGCTATATAGATGAATACTGTTACGTTACCAACATGCATACAGTACATACACATATACAAGCTGCCAACTTTCACGCAGCCTGTCACACGCTTTAATGTCCTGTCTCACGCTAGCATGACAAAAAAAACATTCAATTGACTTGCATCTCATGCCAAAAAAATCCAGCTGTTTTGATCAATATTTGCCAATATGACCGATTCTCGATCACGTAAAGAAAAGCCTTCAAACTTGGAACCCCACAACGTCACGTACCGGTACTGTATAGGCATAACACACATACATACATGTTACTGAGGTTGTTTGTAATTATTCTTAAATCTGAAAATCACCAGATTTCAGTGAATGTCTTGAACAGATAATTTAGACATTATATTATTTATATTATAAATCGCTCCACTACCAAATAACTCTATATATTAACGATCAGGACATACACGGGAAAGTACGTTGCTAAGATACGTTTAAGATTGACGGCACGCTCTATTTCCGGTTAATACTACTGTGCGGAAAACCAACTCGTCACAGGAGCCACAATGGCGTTTGTAGTCTCCTTCAGACAGGGCTGTGGATGTTATTAAATCCACTAGCATCGCCCTAAATATAGGCCTGGTTGATTCCCAGAGCCATTGATAATAAACTGGAACATCTATTGCACACGAATATACTATAATTTCTGATCAATATTGAGTTTATGGGAGATAAAATTGACATTAAAGGGAACATGTAAACAGTACCAACCGGGTCAAGTTTTCATTTTGTTCGAGAAACAACGTCGTCTTTCAGTGACGACCACTGCTTGTTTCTGAACTCTTAAATCCGCAATTTTGTGGAATAAATATACCTTTACAAAACTTGGCATTGGACAAGGACAGCTTTGACAAAGGGACGTCTTTTTTTTTTACGAAATCAGCACGCTAGCTGCTCAGCGCTAGCTAGCAAGCTATCTAGATACAAGCGGAGAAGACACCACAATGCTACGTTATGTGGTTTGGATTTTTTCAATTCATTGAACCATTTAAAGTAAATACGTTATAGCACGGGATCACTACAACAGGACTTTTTTTTTTGCTTTGTGAAACTGTGATGGCGACTTTGTTGGAATGAACTGGTGTTAAGGACTGGATGTGAGAGGCCTGGTTTGTTTATTTTCTATTCCACTCTCGTTTGTTTGTAACACTTGGCATTGTGAAATACTGTTCTCCCGTGAATGAATTGCTTAGGCCAAGGAGGCCTACGAGCAGGAGAGGTACAGTCGCCGACGTAAGGAATGCCTGGGTCGGACCGGCACCATGGGACCAAGAGGAAGCCCGAATCGAACATTATCGCTGCCGTGCAGCCTCAAACAACTAGTGGCAACATTAGTGGGCTACACCAAACCCAGGTCTCACCCCATGGCTCTGCGGTAAACGTGGCGAGCAAAGACGGTAAGGTTAATTTAAAAACAGCAAAGTCTACTTCGTCCTCAAAGCGCAAACGACACAAATATATCAAACATGGTCGCGAGTCCTCGGCGGGATTGGGCCCTGAAGTTTCTGCCCACGGCGACGCTGCGCCCCCTGCCGTCAACGCGGTGAAGCCTCTGGTCGAGTACGACGATATTAGTTCGGATTCGGACACCTTCTCGGACCCACCTGACGCCAGACCGTCAGACCGCGGGGCCAGGGACCGATTAGACGTGTCTCCGGAGTGCGAGGACGACGACGACGACGACGGTGACACGGCGGTTGAGGTGAACAAGGAGCACAGCAGGCACACGCAGAGAAAGCCCAAGGATGCTTGCAAAGTTAGAGAACTCGGGAATGCGGAGCACGGTTATAAGAAAAAAAGCAGCAGAGACCGCGAGAAAGCCGGCGTTGGGAAGAGTAAAGACAAAACGACCCCTGCGGCGCCGTCAGTGGGCTCCTCCTCCAGGCGCCAAGATCAACTCGAGGTGGACTTGAAGCGGGTTGATCTGCTGCCCTCCGCCCAAGCGCAGCCCTCCGCCAGCGTCGGTAGCACCACATCTTCCACCTCGTCTTCGCGGAGCAAGGAGAGCAGCCGCTCGGGAAAATCGCGCAAGGACAAGCAGCAGCGGCGCGAGGACAGGGGGGGCGGCGGAGGCGAGGGCAGCCGCTCGTCCGCCCAGCGCGGCCGCCCAGAGAGGGGCCACCGCAAGACCTCCAAGAGCCACAAGTCTAGCCCCAGAGGCAAATCTTCCGGCAGGGGTAGCCCCCGCCGGAAGGCCGCCGGCGCCCAGTCTCCCAGCCCCAGGCGCGGGGGCGGGGACAGCCCGGTGGGGGGCGGCGGCTACGGGCAGGGAGAGGACAGCTACGGCAGACGCAGGCAAGCCCAGCAGAGCCCCAGCCCCTACCGGGAGCTGTCGCGCCGCAGCAGGCAGCGGTCGGACAGCCCCTACGTCAGCAGGCACCGGTCTTCCAGCTACGAGAGGGATGGCAGCCCCTACTCGCGCAGCAGGCGCTCTGTCAGCCCCTATACCGGGCGCAGGTCCTCCAGCGCCAGCCCCATGTCACGGTAAGTCCCGCCTAGCTGGTCGCAGCAGAGTAGATGGGTCGACACGTGCCACTCAGAACATGGCGTTGTTGTAAAATAGTCGTGGTGTTCCCAAGTGCCTAGTGGCTGGCCTTTCACCTTGCCCCTCCTGCTACAGCTCTCAGAGGCTGGCTAGGGGTTTCGACCAGTTTAAGGCAGAAATGTTAAATGTGGAGGCTTTGGCATTATGACAAAGTTGTGTTGTGTACCTTTTTTAATGTCTCATTGGTAGAAGTTCTGTCAGTGGGGAAATTATAGGAACACAACTCAACGTTGTAGACTTGCTACTGTAGGCCATCGATCGTTTAGATCAGTTGAAAGCTGACCACTGTTCAGATACATATTACGTGCCACATTTGGCGCCCTCTTCTGGCGCACTACGGTAGAGCGTTTGAAACTTGAGGACAACAGTAGGGTTAAGAACTTGGAGGTTACCGTGAAGGTGAGGTGTGTCTGTTCTAACATGCAGTTATCTCCTGTGTTTGGCAGTACCCCAGCTACTCTCATCACAGGAGACGCGTGCAGCCACAGAGAGGAGTAAAGAATTTGTGAGGCTAGAGGAGGCTCACATGCTCTCAGGAATTTTAAAAGCAAAACAGCTTGTAGTTTAGACTGCAGAAGGGTGATATCAGGCACAACTTCAAGATCAAGAGTGTAACGTATCAAAGGAAAGGGCCAGTAAACAAGCAGAGGTTTCCCTTTCACTTGATCATGCGTCTTGTACAGTAGGAAGTCTTTGGCATCAACAGCAGCAGTGTAAAAATTTAGTGTGATGAGGCAGTATAAATGCTCCCACGTCACAATTACAGTAGAGTCAACCATTTTATATATGAACTACAAAATGGAAGTGAATCCCAACGTGTGTGTGTGTGTGAGGAGTTTTCAGGGATAGGTGGATAGCCAAAGTAAATTAAGCCTGAGTGTGTTTGGCTCTGGGCAGGCCTGCACCACAACATCGACGTTGTGGTGCCACACCAGGTGAGATACTTCACAGTGAAATGACTAAGATGTGGAAATGGACCAAGTTATGACACCCTAGGTTCTGCTCTAATTCACCCAGGTCTATTATTGAAGTATAGGCTTGTGATACCATCTATCTGAAACCCCTTCATTTAAAAGCGTTTGAGTAGAAAACATTCTGTGTAAGGACGTTTTATTAAAATGTATTGGCACCGACTTTGACACTTTTGAATTGAGGAGTTTTCAGACTGATTAGCTACTAGTGAAGTCAAACTACAGCTTGCAAGATCCTGATAGTCACAAGCTAATTGAAGTAGACCTTGAATTATCCTCGTGAGACTAGTAGGCCTTCAAATGTGTTTGGTCTGTGGACTGTAATGCAGTTTGCTTCCCTCTCCAGGCCCCCACAGTGTGCTATGTTAGTTAAAGGAGCTTTAACAATATTTTAAACATTAATACAGCAGCGTTCAACTATTTCCTGTGTGTACATATACACACACACACATGTACATATGTGTGTGTGTGTGTGTGTGTATATATCTGTGTGTGTATGTATATATATACTTGTGTTTGTTTATTTATTTATTTATTTATTAGTGGCGTCCTGAGCAGAGAATAACATCCCACTCCCTCAGAGTGTAATCCGAGCTCTTCTGTTCATTGTTGTGTGTGTGGCCACAATTGTTTTGGTGTGAGATGCTGGTGCTCTAGTGACACCAAGTGGCAGTAAGTCATATAGAGACACTTTATTCCTCCTAAGAAGCTCCTCACACTTGTTCTCCCCAGCCGCTCCGGCCGCTCCAGGAGCCGCTCTCCTCCCGCATACTCGTCCCGCCGCTCCTCGTCGCGCTCCCGCAGCAAGAGGCACGCCTCGTCCTCCACCGGGGCCGGCGGCTGCTCCCACAGCTCCCGTCCCACCAGCCGCTCTCCGCCCCCGTCCTCCTCCTCCTCCTCCCGCCTGCCGCTCAACTCCAGCCTGGGCGCCGAGCTGACGCGCAGGAAGAAGGAGCGCCAGGCGGCCGTGGCGGCTGCCCGCGCTGCCGCGGGAGCTGGCGCCTCGACCCCGCCTCCGGCGCGCAAAGCCGCGACCTCCTCCGCCCCTCCCCGGCCTGCCAAGGCGGCGGCACAGCCGGAGAGATTAGACTCGGGGCCGGCGGCGGAGCCTCAGCCACCGCCCTCTGCCCCTCCTCCCCCGGACACTCACCCTCACCCTCCTCCGGAGGACCAGGCCCGCTCCGCGCCTCCCCCTCCCTCCTCCTCTTCCTCCTCTCCAGCGCTGCCTCAGCCGTCTCCCCCGGCGCCGCCCGCTCCCACCGCCCCCTTCAGCCAGGCCCCGCCCCCCCCTCCTCCGCAGGCGGAGCCCGTCGCGCAGCCCCCCGCCCCCCCGCCAGCCGCGCCCAAGCCCAGGTCACCTGCCCTGCCCCCCGCCAGGAGCCCCGTCCGCCAGAAGCCCCTGCCCAAGACCTCCACCCTGCCCCCGCTGCCCCTGCCCCCCATGCTGCTGGGGGACGCCCAGAACAGGTGAGACACGGGTTGGCATGCCAACACACACACATGCACGCACACACACTGTATCATGGCACCATTTTCATGTCGCCAAGGTGCACTGGCCCTAAGGTGATTGGTAGCCTACCTTTAATTAACCCTCCCGCTCTCCTAAGGCGTTTCAGCAGACTACCAGCAGAGGGAGCCAACCGCAGAATGTCATGTCTGTGTTGTGGTTGGCGTTCGCTAAATGTAAATGGACTGCATTTGTATAGCGCTTTTCTAACCTACCGGCCACTCAAAGCGCTGTACATGATTGCCTCACATTCACCCATTCACACACACATTTATCCACCGATGGTGGTGTCAGCCATGCAAGGAGCCACCTGACCACCGGGAGCAGTGTAGGGCGAGGTGTCTTGCTCAAGGACACCTCCACACTTGGTGAGGAGTTAGGAGTTCGAATCAGCAACTTTTCAATCACCTGTCCTTCGCTCTTCCCACTGCCGCACTCAATTAAATTACAGTAGTGAGATTAAGGAGCACAATCAGACTGGCTGTACAAAAGAGAGAGACAGAAAACCCTGAAGATAAGATAGCCCACTTTGGAAAATAATCTGTTTAGAAAATATAAATTAAGGCCTCCAAGAAAACAAAATCTTGCATATGTGCATGTCTGTTTGTCTGTCCTTCCAGTCGTTACATGTAGGCTTCTCACAGAAAGGAAGGCCTTAAATTATATTTTGCTGCTGGCGAGTGCACCGAGTAATTTTGACCCATAGGACAGCGGGAGGGTTATGGGCCTTCCTGCTCCTTGATACTCCTTGAGACTCGCCTCTCCCAGAGTGGAAGTTCAACGGGAAAACTATTAAGGGACATTTCACAGTTTTTCTTTCTTTGTGTAATTTTTAAATTTGTATTTTTTTTTTCAGTTAAGTAAACACAACATCTTTCCAAAGTCAGTGGCATAATCGTGATTTCCATATTAATGAAACTAACCAGCAATCGAGAAGCCCTACCTGAACGTAAAGAGTGAATTCCTCTTGGTCTTGTTCCCAGCCCAAAGAAGTCCACCCCTCCACAGAGGTCGAGCAGAAAGGAGAAGGAGACGCGCAGCCGGCCGTCTCTTATTGACCTGCCCCTGCCCCCAACCCTTCCGGGGGGAGACCAGTCTCCTCCACAGTACTCCATCGGCCAGCCCTCCCCACTTGCCCACATGGCACTAAAGAAACGACCAAAGTGAGTTTGTTGGATTCCTCCCCCTCTTCCCTTCCAGCATGCCTCTCTTCTAATAATCGTAGGAATCACCATCTTTATTTGTATAGTATCTTTCATACAGGAACTGCAGGTCAAAGTGCTTTACAATAATAAATATGACGAACACAAGATATCACATGTTCCACTACAAAGCTAAAAACAAAAAGAATACAGTGACAAACATGCAAGTGCTTCACAATGAAAGCTGTTTTCAGTTCCCACTGAGAATCCCCTAATGCTTCCCCTTGTCTTATGGTTTGCACCAGGTTTTGCAGCCCGCGCTACGGCGAGCGCAAACAGACTCAGAGTGACTGGGGCAAACGCTGCGTGGACAAGTTTGACATCATCGGCATCATCGGGGAGGGCACCTATGGGCAGGTTTACAAGGCCAAGGACAAGGACACTGGTGAGAACCATCGGCTGCATTAGTGCACCCGTCCTCTCTTCCCTGATCTGATTGTATGTACGCTTATGCAAATGTTTAACCCTCGTGATGTACTCAGAAGTATTGTATTTGGCCACACGGCGGCGCCATCTGATTGTATGATTTGTGTGTTTTTCAATTGGCGTTGATGTGTGTATTTATTTATTTATTTATGTATTTAGGTTGTTTTTTTGTTCCTTCTACCCTTCCTGTTGTCCTCGGGTTTCAAACAAACACCTTGTTGTGCCAGCAGTGCACATCATATGTCTGTGTAAGCTGTAGAATT
>JAODUG010000023.1:605570-626118 GCA_027564795.1 Aphredoderus sayanus | reverse complement strand
GCTATAACCCCCCCCCCATATTCCCTTATGAACCCCTGTCTGATAAGAGGCCTGTGTTATGAGGACAATAGGTATTGGTATTTTGCACTCTGCTCGCTGATTTCGATGCACTTAACAAGCATGGCCGTCCCGCTCCAGTCCCACCGGTGTGATCCAGCGCCGGGTTTTCCAACCTTACTGACAACCTGCTGCACAGGTGACACATGCAGGTGCGCGTGCACACACACACACACACAAACACACGCACACACACATAAACAGGCATACACACACACACACACACAAACGCACGCGTGCAAACAAGCAACAAGAACTACACAGACGTAAACACATTCTCCGTTGGCCAACTTTCTCCTGTGTGGCAGCTGAAATCAAACCATTCGTCCTTCCTCAACTGTGAGAGGTGTAATTGTGGAGCGGAGAGGCATCTGCTGGGCTGGAGGGAGACTGCCATGCTGGTGTTGGGGAGTGACTGTGTCCTGTCAGCCTCTGGTTAGTGTTACGTTCTAATGATCTGTTGGGATCCCTTTGTGAACCTGTGGAACTGGTGCTTCTGTTCCAAGTGCCATGTGAGAAATAAATGCTTCAGTAAAAATAAAGTATGTATTCATTAATGTTATTTTTCTTATTTTTTCCTTTTTTTGTTTGTTTTTGTTGTTGTTTTATTTGTTTCGTTTTGTTGTCCAAGGGTTTAAAGTTCAAAGTTCATATTCATACATGTATGTGGGAACCCGCTAAACTGCTTTCCTTTTTAAATGTGATATTTCTGTTGGTCGGAAACCATTTGTGCCAAATTATTTGTATTCCTCTGTCAATGCTTTGAATATAAACCGTGCATAAAAAGATGAAAAATTATGTTTCTGGATACGTTTCCTCGACCTTGTAGAAAAACAAAAATACAAAAAAATCCTTTTAAACAATTTGTGTCCCAAAATGCTACATGGTGCTGATACACTTTTGTTTATCTTTTTCTTTTTTCTTTTTTGCTGCAGGTTGAACAATCTGTAATTTTCAATTGGCTGAAAGTCACTTGAGGGTAGGCAAGCACTGTGCCGCTTGTTCTTTGCGAACAAGGTACCTCATAGTGAGGCACGTCTCTCCATATCAAGATCCTCACTGTGTACTGGCGGGTTGGTTAAAAAATAATTTAAATAGGCAAGTCCTGAGTTGTATACAAAATGATGTCCATCACAACAGACTGAACCCTCCATGGGTGTTTACAACCACAGTATGACAGTGAAAATGAAGTGGAAAATGAAGTGGTGTAATGCAGGCTAAGAAAAAAATGATAAACAAACACCACAGAAGACATGCATCTTCATATACTGTAGTTCTCATAAGAATATTCCAAAATGTGACAAAACTCTGACTCCTCTGACTTTTTGTCAGTTCCCGTTTCCCTGTATTTAAGCTTGATAACGTTAATGCCTTGTTCAGAAACGAGTTACTATAGCACGGTGAGGAACCAGATGTTTTGACGGAGGTGCGTAGTGCTGGAGCACAGCTGCACACAGCTTATCGGCCCTGCCCGTCCCAGAGCCAGACATAGTATTTCCTCTTTGCTGTTGATGTCAGCTGTAGCAGAGCACTTATGCGAATCATTCTACTTTTCCTGTGTTGCATCCCAGAGTCTCTTGGCTTCTGCAGAGGTTACCGTTAAAAATCACCCGACCAAAGCTCCATACATCCCCTTCTCCGCGCACACACACACACACAATGAGACATTACTTTGACATCTGGAATGAAATTGCATGCGTTCACAGGCATGTGGAAAACAGATTATAATTCTTTTCGTTCAACATTTCCCCCCATGGTACGCTTTAAACTCAAGATGCTTCTGAGATGAAGTCAGTCACAGAGCTGGGTGTTGCATGTCTCAGATAGGGGTGCGAGCATGACGCTTAGAGTGGATCTGTTGGCAAAAACCACACCGGCCACTTCCCATGCTGGCTGATTGCCTGGTGGCTTTTCCACCTTTGTGAATACACAGTGTACGACATGGTCAAATGGGTCCAGCCAGACTTCTTTATGCAAGAGCATACACGCTCAGAAACTCACAAAACAACTGTGCTTGAAAGTAGATAATTAATTAATTGGTATTATTAGTGCATGAGTATGTTTGCAGTGGTACTGTAGATTTGACATTGCAAGCAGGTATTGTTTTATTTTTAGATTAGATTATGTCCATAGACGATAAGTTTAGTATTGTCTTTAGTATGGTCTTTGTACATGATCACTCTGTCATTAGGATATGGAATGAACCTTTCCTAAATATAATTCTGCTTACTTATTATATTTACTATTCCTAATCAATTTAGTTATTTCATTCCTCACCAAAACCATCACATTCAGTGTTAAATGTAATCTTTAGATGTTCACGCTGGCATTAAAGAGATGTCCGAGGACCATTTCCAACATCTAAAGCTGTTTTTTCAGCTTTAGCACCACAACCACTCTTCTCTCGCCTGTCTGACTGGTGCTTACCTTTGTAATCGCTTCAACAACAAACAAAAAAGCACTGCAAAAATATACCACCACAACATTGCAGCAAGGCAGTGAGAGTTCTTGGCTGAGCGTGTGCAGTGGTAGAACTTGTGTTTAGATGAGCAGAAAGTATGGCCTGTGTGTGTGTATGTACGTTTCTCAACTGTTTATTACATTAGTTCAGTAGTGACAGGGTGCAGGGGGAATGTCTGTTTTGTGCTCAGTTCTTCTGGCTGCAACCACAATGCATCCACCCTGTCTCCACCTTAACCTAGCACTGTCAGCGTCACTTGGTACATATACATTCTCCACATTAATCGTATCTCTGGGAATGCTTCTGAAAAAAGGTATCGCACCCATTCGCCTGGACACATTGCAGTTCAGTCACCGCTTGGTGAATTACTACGAGGCACAACTCAACAGGTTAATTTGCAAGGTAGTGCTGCTCTCGTTCTCGTTCCTACTGTATAGTGGCGTTTTACTGGTTGCAAAACACTCCTATTGTCTTCACTTTGTTTTTTAAACCCTTTTGAATTATGCTGCTTCTGTGCTTGACTCTGGGTTAACTGCGTGATGCCATGTTGTCTACATGGACTCTAGAGCTTGTAACGCTTCAGTGTAATGTTACCATATGCCTTACATGTTTTCCAGGACTAATAAAAAAGCATAACAAAAAGTCAGGATATGGGACTTTTATTTCTGTATCATTACTTTGGTTGACCACAGAGAATAAAAAGTTACATGATTCACAAAACTCATAACAATGGAAAACTTAAACAAACTGTAATGAGGCTACACAAATAGCACTACACATGTAGGAATGTGTGATTAAATAATAATAAAAAAAAATTGTTTGTTTGAACTGTTACCAAAGTCCTTAGGCATTATTATATTGTTATAATGTCTCTGCTGTTACCTTACTTTCAGATTATAAATGAGAAATGCATGCTGCATTTTACTTGGGCATTTTATAAAATCCAAACTTAAAGAGTGCAAATATACTGTACAAATATATATGAATATAAAATATAAAAATGGACATTTCCACACGACACATTATACCCTTTACATACTTAGCTTTAGTGAACATCCAACATCGTAATGCTCATACCGTGTACATTATGTATTCTATACAGTATACAGATACAAAAATATAAAAGATACAAAAATATAACATTATCCCTGGTCAGTTTCTTTGCTTGCGAGTCTTGGCTGGTATCTCAGAAATCCCATGCCTGGTCAAGACTTCGGACAAGTGAGTCAAATAGTTGGCGTCTGGGTAACCTTTTCTGAGAGTGACACACACACACACACAGACACAGACACAGTGTTAGCGTCAAAATAACACAGTTCCCTACACTGGCTGTGCTCTGAGGAGACTCACTGCTTTCTGCCTCCGTGCATGGAAGTCTTGTGAGGGATGCAGTGCCAGGTGGCCTTGGCATCTGGTCCTTCGCCGCTCACAGTGAAGGTGAGGCCTGCGTTGAAGGCTTCCTCCAACCTAGGCAGAAGTTTCTTGGTCTTTTGAGAGTACGGAAGGTAAGCCACAAACTCTCCTCCTTGGAATGGAAGCCCGGGAGAAGGATGGTCATCCTATTGAACATGCAAATCAATGAAACCCAATAAAGTCTAAAGGACAACTATTGCTTTTAACTGCAGTACTGGCATTAGTTGATCTGATAGTTATGTTACTTATGCCATCAATCAGTGGTGATAGAGCATGTAGGGGCCTTACCCCTTGGATGCCATCAGGAATGGAGTATGTGATCTTCAGAGTTGAGTCCCTATGATGGCCATCCAGGCTTATGTTGAGCTCAGAGATCTTTATGGTGCCGCGGATGCCCTTGGGCAAAGGCTCTGTCTTAGGACAAACCCTGCATTGGGTGTGGAGCAGAGGCATGCATTCTGAGCATAGGGTCACCCCGCACTCTGCCATCTTTACTGACCCCCCCGTCCTCCCGCACACACATTGGCCATCCAGGCCTCTGCAGCTGGACTTGCCTGGGTGGTGCCGCGAGGTGGACGCCCCCGAGACCACCTGGCTCTCCGGACCGCCGTGATTGTTTTTCTCCTCCCTCGCCGCCTTGGACTGTATGTCACGCTCTTTCTGGAGCACGCCTGCGCCTTCTTCACCCAGGTCCAGGGTGTTTGGCTGCATGGCATTAACAGGTTCCCGACTTGGATCCTGTCCATCCTCCTGACGTATGCCTGCAGCCTTCTCTTTCTCCGTAACAACAGGGTCTTTCCTGGCTAATGGGTGACTAACAGACCCATCCATGCTACCTTCCATACTGCTACTCTGTTGGCCAATAGAATAACCTTTTTTGGATGACCTTTTCTCCTGGCCACTGCCATCTCCTGCTGCTCTTTGATAGTAGAGCTTCTGCTGAGGGCTGCTACGATCATACAAATGGTTAAGCTGGTCGTTGTTAGTCGCTGTAGGACTGAATTGGTTTAAAGGTGTTGTTTTTACAGGAATCTGTGCCGTTGCTCCGGAAAACACCTCTTTTAGAGCAGACCCCACCTGAGAGCACAAGTTATTGGGCCCTTGTATAAATATCCTGTCCTTATAAATGTCGATGATCACTTTCATGAATCGACTCCTTACTTCGGCACAACACATCTCTAAGGTTTCATCTTCTGGGTTAGCCACATTCAACTCAGACAAAAGCAGAGACATGACTGAGAAATCCTCCTTAACCATGCCAACTAGCTTCTGTAAACCAAGCTGACAAGCACTAACTATGGCTGAATCCAATCCTGTCAGTGTTATTGTCTGGTCACAACCATTTTCTGAGTGGACCTCCTTAATATGCACATCAGTGGTCAAGTCGTTCAGTCGAGGGCTATAGACCTTTTTTATGTACTTCCACATTAATGTTGAAACCTTTATCTCAATGCTAAAGGTTTCCCTTCTGTCCCTGTCGGTTCTGAAGCTACTTGACCTGCCTCTGAATGTTGTCGATCTGTTCCCTGTATCATCTTGAACATCAGTGTGTCTTATCACATCGTCCTTAGGTCGGAATGGACCTGAGAAACTACTGGCTCGCTTCAGGGTGGACCCTGTGCTGCTATGAAGCACTGTAGTACTTCCTGACAAAGCATTTGGAGATGTGCTGAGGGGAGGTGAGGTAAACATTGGCTGAGTGCCCACAGGTGATGACCCTGGGGAAGGTTTGCTCAGAAAAGGCATGGAGGAAATATGGGCATCTTCACTCTTGGACAAGATATCCCCTTCAATGTTTTGTGCCTTGAGTCCAACACCTGTCAAACCTGTCTCTGGCTGAACATTGTGGCCTAACATGGGACCAAGGCCTGTTCGAGTATTGGGAGGTGAAAATCCCATTGCAGTGAAGTCACCTGGTCGCCCTAATCCACCTAAGCCTGTGTCCTTAAAGCGAGCTGCTAGCTTGTGCTTTGTTGTTCCATGGGCTTGCTTTTCATCCCCATCTTGCCCGTCTTGCATCTTATCTATCCTACCATTCAAACAACCTGCTGCTGATGGGAAGGCAGGTGTCTCTCTCTGCTCTTTAGCTGGTTTTGATGAACTAGAGTTATATGAAGGATATCTCAAAAGACTAGCTACATCTTCTTTCAGTCTCTTTGGCTCACCATTATCCAGTAGAAGGAATGTCTTGGCCTCAGAAATATCACTGCTGCTTCCAATGAGGTAGATGTTATGTTCATCTTCATTTAGGAGCAGTTTGGGGAGTTTAACCACTATGTACTCTATCGCTTTTTGGAGGCCTCCTCTGAGAGTGAGGATAGACTTAGGTAGCTGATCTCGACAGATCAATTTCTGATTCTCTTGGTAAAGCTGACTTAGTTTGCCTCTTGCAGAACTTAGGCGCTCCAATTCTTGACCCATCCTCCTTATGCCTGCTTTACACTGCAGAAACAGGGTGGTCAGCCCCTGATCAGTTGCATCGACTGCTTCTACACCATGCTGACTGAGTATGTGTCTGTACTCTTTTCCGCAGTGTGTCAGTAGGTACTGAAACAGGTCCGCATCCATAAGCAGTGAGAAGTCTTCAACTATCGTGGGATCCCCAGGCATCTGCAAGTCCACAGCTCCACCCTCTGCCTGGTCCTGGTCCTGGTCTTTGCGGACATAACTGCCAGCTGTTAAGTCCCCAGATCTGCTTGATCTGCGATGATCCTCAACATGCCCGTTGTTGGTTATGGTATGTTTTGATGTCTTCTTTGATACGTCTTCTCTCTGATTATCATCAGGCATCCTGCACTGATCTTGTGAGCCTGGCAAATGAATTCCCTCCACCATACGGGCTGCACCAGAGCCCCTGACATCTCGCAGAACAGTGGAAGTGCTCTCTGCAGACTGTGCATTTCCAGATAGCTCTAGCATTTGCGCCAAGGCAGCCTGGACCTGGGAATAGGGGCCCTGCAGTGTGCATAGTTCCTCGTGGGTATAGTTTATCTGAATGTCAGGGTGAGTCCCTTGAAGCCTGGTTATTGCTGTTAGGCTAAGAGGGAGCTGGTTGTAGTCTACAGTTACCGACATGCTCAAGATTACCTGTGGAGAAGGGATGATGGGGCAGAAAATAAATTAAATTGGTGACGTCTAATATATAAAAAAAAAAAAGTCATGACATTATAGTGAAATACTGTAAAAGAAAAATACCTTATCCAGTTCCAGGATGCTGTTATGCTCAGCTACAACTAGTTTGTATGTCTTGCTGTCGACTCTTAAAAAGTGTGGCCTGTGTTCAAGAACTCTCCGTGCCACTGTGTGAGATAGGTCACCGGGGAGATCAATGTCAATCTGTGAGGTTTCCTGAGTAAACACTTTTACCGCTGGCCCGTAACATTGAAATGGATACCGCCAAGTTTGGGATTAATCAATGGAGGATAAAAGCATCTGCTAAATTCTGTAAATGTAAATGTAGTTAAGATATCTATAGCCTTAGGAAACAACCGGATGCATGAGCTCAACACTGTAATCAAAAGCTCTTTGAGATGTGTACTTTGTGCATTTTCTGACCCCATGTCTATCAAATAAAGACATGATAATGATTTGCATGAGCAAATCATACCCAGCATTCTGAATAAGACTAGCTAGGGCCTGTGCTTAACATGCACATACAGACCGTGATCTTACTGACCTCCACTGTCTTCAAAGGTGATAAGGGCAGAGACGGGATGTGACTTGACAATGTTGACAGAGGCTATTTCCCCTCCCCCATGACGGGGTCTCAGGAAATGGATAAGCAGCTTGTCAATCAGCTTGTCATCCTCCATGTCAGCAGGCAGGCTGCTCACCCTCAATATCCGACCCTGTACTGCCATCTGCTGGGTCAACAAAATCACAGGTGAAAATGTGTATTCTCTGAATGCAATACAAAAAAATGGTAGTGTCATTTAATCAAAAGGATGTGCAAAAGCTGTAGCCTACAGAATATATTGCCACAGTGTATTCAGCCATTCTGAACGGCCTACATTAAATAGGAGAAGGTCACGGCTGGTTTTCTACTAAAACATAGGGGAATGCTCCTACATTAGGATGATGTGAGGAAGTCACAAAGCTACTTGTGCAATCACTTAACAGGCTCACTTAAACAGAAAGTACCGGTAAGAGTTGGGAATGAGATGAACACCCTCTGTTGGGGGTTGCTGGGATACTACACACAAACACTAAAGCCTACCTTGTTGAATAAGTCTCTTTAAGGAAACATAAGTATTGACAAAAAACAAGGAGATGCTGCAAAATGACTGATACGGTAGAAGACACCATGATTTTGGTGAAGTTTTAGCGTTATTCATCCACTGTGCTATAGGCCTAGTTCAGATAATCTTTATGTGTGAAATATAAGCATAGCTTTTATACTCATGTTGGATTTATTTTAGACAGAAAATATATAATAGCCTAAAGAATATTGAATATCATCTAAATATATATATATATATATATATATATATATATGTTATAAGCACATTATCTTTGCAACGTTTTTACAAACCTCGTTTGTTATTCATATATATTTTTGTAAATATGCGTGAGTATATTATAATAATTTTAAATAGGCCTATGTTATAAATAATAATAATAATATGCTAAAACTCCCATTAATATCGCTTTTTCCACAAATCGCTTTTTCCACAAATACATTTCTCACGTGTATTGGTCATTCCAGATTTACTCTTAAATCGATACCGTCTGAATGCTTTGACAGATGCACGATTTTATTAAATCAGCTCGCGTAAACTACTGTAGAGCTGTTTTTAGCATGTACACCGTGACTACATCGCAGATAAGGAAGTGCAATAATCATATAGTCAAAATGACAATCTCCTCCATCCACTTCTCCGTATCCACGCGTATACTGTAAACTGTAATACGTCTAGGTTAACGGCAATATCAATTGTTTAGATATTTTGTGATATCTTACCTCGCAATCGATGTTATCTTTCTGTCACAAATCGTCGCACTTAACTATGCACTAAACACACAAGACATAAAAGAAGTGAAACTAAAAAATCTGTGTAGTTTGTTTTGTCCACGACAGGGGGCGAACAAGTGTCTCTGTGTGTGTGTGTGTGTTTGTGTGTATGTGTGTGTGTGTGCGTGCGCGCGTTCATATGAAGTAGCCAAAGTCTAACGCGATGTAGTTAGTTAGTTTAAAGTGAAACCTCGAATTTATACTTAATCTTACTTTTTTAAAACACTGCTGTGCTCCAAAATACACCACACGGGAATACGTTATATACTTCAACTACCGAGATGCCTTTCGTTCACGGCATCAATGGAGAGCAGTTCTAATCTGAAGAAACCTTACTCGTTATCCAATGAGCAAGCTCGTTGTTAAACATCACTGCACATGCGCTGTACAAAAAATGTGTTCGTCTGCTTCTTACGTCGTCTCCGGTGGAGGTCACGGGCACATCTGACAAAAGCTTAGGTGAGTACGTTTACATGAAGCTGCTGTGGTAGCTAGAAAGCTTGTATTTTGTTATCAAGCGCTGGGCAATGTCGTTCATGTTTTCCTGAGAATAATAGGTAATACGCAGGCTTGTTTGTCATAATTGTCTGTGAACACTGAGTAACAGTACTGTAACAGTACGGCACTACCGAAGTAACATGGAGAGGAGACCTATGCATGTGCGTAGGTAAAGTGGTTCTGTAGTTTGACATGCGCAGGGACTGCAGCATACATTATAGTGCATGACATGAGCATCCCATCGCTATACTAAAGTGTAATTGTACTGTAAGTACTGTAGATATTGTGAATTGTGGCAGTTAGCTCGTGTGGCTAAAGTCGTGGCAGGCGACATGACGTTAGCTTGCTAGCCTTGGAATCACTCGGCCAAGTGTATGCCTTAGTATTAACAGGGATTAAAACCAACACGGCCGGTAATGTACTACATTTAGTGTGTGTGTGTGTGTATTTTTATTATGTACAATGTTTCTTTTTCATGCTAGTGTTACTGATTTGCTGCCATGGCGAAATTGTTTGAGTCCATTGGAAAGTTGGGTCTTGCCCTAGCCATCGGTGGCGGTGTTGTGAATTCTGCCCTTTTTAATGGTGAGTACCGTTAACATTCAACATCTTTTTTCTTTTTTTGTAGTGCAATGTAAACTATATACATCAAACGCAACGTTATACAGTACTGTTCTCTCCCATGTAAACTGTTAAATTAATATTTCCTTATTTTTGCCACAGTTGACGCAGGACACCGAGCTGTGATATTTGACCGATTTCGAGGAGTGCAAGATGAGGTTGTCGGTGAAGGCACCCATTTCCTGATTCCATGGGTGCAAAAACCTATCATATTTGATTGCCGTTCCCGTCCACGTAATGTACCTGTCATTACAGGTAGCAAAGGTAAACTCGTGTTCTGTTGTATTTTCTCATTATTTGCCTCTTTGCCGCTGGAGTTTCATTATATCTACATTCATTTATGCCCGTGGTCTCTCTTTTTCAAGATGTAGGATTCATACTAGTTTTATTCCATATTTATGTAGCAATGTTTACTTGACTGTTGTTATCCAGTCAATATCAGATAAATAGGAGCTGCTACAGGGAAACACTATTTTAACAATTTCACCAAGAGAATAAAACATTGAGCATTTGTCAAATGTACATTTCAATAACAACTATTTACTTACTAATTTCCCCCCACTGTTTTGTCTCTTTAACATTTGTCAATCTGCGTTCTGATCTCTTACTTTATAATTAAATTAGCTGTATTTGTTTTATATGCTTAATTTTGCAACTGTAGGTTAAGAAATATATTTTCAGAAGTCAACACGGCTAACTTTTCATTGAACTCCAGACGTTCTAAATGACAGACTACCCTATTAAATTCCGACCCTTGTATAATAACAACTACAAAGTGTAAAGTAGATCACTTCTGTATTGCTTATTGTGAACCAACCCTGATAAATGACTCTCCCTGCAGACATGCAGAATGTGAACATCACCCTCCGTATCCTGTTCCGGCCGTTGACTGCACAGCTCCCCCGCATCTTCACCAGCATCGGGGAGGACTACGACGAGAGGGTGTTGCCTTCCATCACCACAGAGGTCCTGAAGTCTGTCGTGGTGAGTTGTTGCTTCTCAACGGATGCTCTGTGCGGTGCCATGGCAACGAGACTGGAGCTTCGATATGAATGACATGAACTCCTCCTCCACAGGCTCGGTTCGACGCCAGCGAGCTCATCACTCAGAGAGAGCTGGTGTCGCGACAGGTCAGCGAGGACCTCACAGAAAGGGCGTCCACCTTTGGCCTCCTCCTGGACGATGTTTCCCTGGTACGACGCAGCTGGTCTGAAGGCTAACAGACTCTAGTGTGTGTGTGTGTGTGTGTGTCTAATGAAACATCTCATTTTGTATTCTCTCGATAGACACACTTGACCTTCGGCAAGGAATTCACAGAGGCTGTTGAGATGAAGCAGGTGGCTCAGCAGGAAGCGGAGAGGGCCCGTTTCGTGGTGGAAAAGGTACCGTTTGTCAAAATGTCCTCTGTCGAAATCCATCCTTCCAGCAGGGGGAAATGCAATGGATGTAAATGGTTGCTTTTGAACAATGGGAGACGGGGGGGGCTGAGATTGTGATGTATCATGCAGCCCTAGTCCAGATTCTATTCACAGTGAATTTGAGTCTGGTTAAACCAAACTAGCTATTGGTGGCATATTGTGGGGGGTGGTAAGCCTCAAGATACCATCCTGATCTCTCCAGCATCTGTTTGACTTAGCTGTGAGAATCAGTCTGGACAGCTTGAAATATTTAAGCTTCTGTCTGCGTACATGTGTAGTTTAACAATTTGAACAATTGCCGTATAGCTCATCCAGTTGGTTTTGTGTAACAAACCATCTGCCACGTCAGGTTAACTGTTGGTGCGTGGCTTACAACTGTCCGTCAAATAATTTTTTGTCTATATGCATTGTTCCAGGAGGGGGAAGTGCAGTGGATGTAAATTGTTGTTTTGAATAAAACTAGGTCTATGAGTCCATGTTGCAAATATGGTGGTTGGAGGAAAACAGCCAATTGTTTAACGGCTTAACCTATTAAACAATTTAGTTGCACTGAGCCAACTGTTTCACATGCGTAGTAGAAGTATAACTTGTCTGGGGGGTTGGTTTGAACCTTATTTGTGGCAAAATCAGCATAAGATTCTGTACAAGTTGTTTTTATTTTGCAATTGAAGGTGCAGTAATGGCTCTTTCCCCCATTAACTTATGTTGTTTTGTTAATAACTGCCTAGAGGCCAGACTATAAGGACTTTGGTTTGTCTACTTATTAATATCAGAGAATGGCACGAAGCAGGAGATGCCAATGTAGGTCACTTCCTAATTTTGACTTATGTTGGAGGGGGGCATTTATCCTGCTGTTATTCAAACTGGAATGACTCTGGCTAGTTAATGGGGGGAGGGGGGTTAATGGGTATTTTGAGTATGTTATTTGACCGATCAGTCCTGGCTAAACTCAAAACAAAAACGCCTCTCCATTACGGTGCTCCCTCAGAAGCTCCGCCACCACCCATAGGAAATGCATTACAAAGCCTAATGAGCTGTAGTCGCCACTTTGTTTGTGTTGCTATTTACCCAGCCAGGGCTGTGGAGAATTACAGGATTATTACCAGATTATATTCTTGCAATCGCCGACTGCATGTTTTTGGAAGCAACCTTGCAGTCCAATATAACCCTGCTGTTGTCCTTGAGTTTAAACACGCACTACCTTAGTGTGCCAGCAGAGGGTGCCAACCACAACACAGACGTATGCTGCGGTGCCCTCTGCCCATAGGACAACAGGAGGAATATTTAACACCCCCACCCCCCCCCTTCTTCCACCCCAGGCGGAGCAGACTAAGCAGGCCACCATCATCTCGGCGGAGGGCGACTCCCAGGCCGCGCTGCTCATCGCTAACTCCCTGATGAACGCCGGCGACGGCCTGGTGGAGCTGCGCAAGCTGGAGGCCGCCGAGGACATCGCCTTCCAGCTGTCGCGCTCCCGCAATGTGACCTACCTGCCCGCGGGCCAGGCAACGCTGCTGCAGCTGCCCCAGTGATAGCATTGCCATGCCAACCCCATAACCCCCACCCCCACTCCCCTCCCCCCTGTGGAGACGGCTTGAGGATTCAACAAGGACTCCTATCTTCACGTGCGATCCTCCTCAAGCACTTTCCTCCGTTCAACTGCGGACTGGGCACTGCTGTTATCTTGGCCTTAATACGAGAGGGAGGGAGTGGAGCCCCATTCAGGATGCACGAGGACAGATCAGACATTATTCCATTAAGAAAAAAAATACTTATTTGTTTGGCAGTTAACAGATCTAGCAAGTATCTATTCACCAGTAAGTGGAATAAAATAAAAAAAAGCAGTTGGCAGAGAATGGTCTTTCCTCTGTTAGTCATCTTTTCTTTGTCATGAGGTCATATAAGCCCTGCATTCCAAAATGATTGACTGAATAAAGTTGTCTTTCCACATCCCAGCTGTTATAATTTGGTTTAATTCCTTTGTGGTATATGCAGTCTGCTATCTGAAATTCCACTCGGAACCAAAAGAGGGTGCTCATAGCCTTAAATTGCCTATCGGGTCTCAAATGTAGAGACTGGAAAAAATATATATTTCTAGATTATAAAAATAAATGTAAACATTTTAGATGTAAAGCCTATGATGTATGTTTAGCACTGCCTGAATTTGTGCCACTCTATTTGTACATTATGTCAGAAGGCTTTAAAATGTGTAAAGAAATAATTTTACAAATGGCAAAGCATTTTTACTTGTAGGTTAAGGCATATCTGCAAGAAAACAATTTGGAGTCAAGTGTCATTTCTTTATTGGATTTTTCTCACTAGTAAGCGTGCTGCTCTACTAGTAGTCTGTGTATACGGACTACTATATCTATCAATATCTATCTTCTGCAGAATGTAAATTAGAGCATCACATGTAACAACAGATATTTGTTTCAGTACTTTAAACACTGAATTATTTCAATTTTTCCTCGTGAACGCGCGGCGTGCCCTGTCTGGTTTGAAGGGGAGACGAAAAAAAAATGTAGACACGCTGCGGCGCGTCCACACAGAACGCGGCCTGTCTGAATGGCTCGGTTGATGAACGCGGGACGGTGTCACGCGCAAGACCCTGGCTGGGGCCACGTAACGATGGCTTAACAGTGAAGCCGAAGTCCCCCCGGTAAGAGACTTGTTTTGAATAACCCACCCACCAACTTTAAGGCAGAAGCCTCGTAAAATGAAGACGTCAACACAGTAAGTGGTCTGGCGGTGCCCTAAAGCGCGTGCGACGCTGAATCTGTGCAACTCTGATTGCACAAATGCAAGAGGGAGGGCGCTCGACGAGAAGGTAAGCAGCGATCGACACACAAAATGTTGTCATAAGTTATTTTATACGTTTGCAAATGTGACAATCCCGGACAGTACGGTAAAGGGCAGACACATTGCACAAGCAGTCGTACGCTGTGGCCGATGTGGGAATTTGACGTGAGCTAAGGTAACATTCACTTTCTGACAGTGTCGAGTTCAGTGGGTTTGTCAGTACAGTACAGTCTGGTTTTTGTTAGGAAAGCGGGGCTTTTTTTCTTTCTTTTTTTTCATAATCACACGCGACATGCAGGCTGCACTACTAACTACGATTAATATCTGATTTCCATTCATACACACCATGCCACTATTTAAAATGAAAGTGCACATTTGCATTGGTTGCAACGTTAGGTATCTGACCAACTATATGTTAGCCATAAGCTAAGCTAGCTGTGATCTGGGCGGTTTTGGGTTAAAAAAAAAAAGTGAAAGTCGTCTTGCTGTCGTTAGCTAGAGCACGTCGGCTAACTAACCTTGTGGCGATATGGCGTGATGTAGCTAAACATTTTTGCCACTATTGTTTAGATTGCAGTGCAACCTCATTTAGCTGCATTTTAAGCTAACGTAGCCAAGTTAGCTATTCGTGTTTGTGCAGGTTACAGTGCAGGCTAACTAGCCTAAGTTGGCCAGGCCTCCTCAATGTTACTGCTCTTTAGTCCACAGAGGTTGCATTCTTGTTTAACCCCTTATTTGCTTAAAACACACGCTGCTATGTTATAGCAGTTCGTGCAATTGGACGACCGAATGCGTCGTTTTCTATGAAAGGAAAAATTACTTCTAAATTGTATGATATTTAAACGTACAGTAACTACAGTGCAAAGTGATTTAGCGTAGCAATGGTAGATACACATATACCATGTTTTATTTACTTATAAATATTTGACATGAATATAAGAATATGCGCACCCTAAATATTTGTTGACAAGGGTTTTGCTTTTGTTTCTGTTCATGTGATTGATTTTTGATTTAAACCGACTTGTGGAATGCTACAGTACAATTACACATGTCATCTTCCTGTTAGTAGTGGTCTTCGGTTTGAAGTAACAAACTGCAGTTTCATTTCATTTACCTATATGACTAACAGGAAGATTCAATTACACGTCACTGAGGTAATATCTTAATACTCGACCACTTCATAATATAATGCCTCGTGTATATATCTACCATTCAAAAACCACCAGTTATTACAATCCGACATTAAGAGTCAAATACCTAGAGGTACTGGGCACCCACAGTGAGCTGGTTAAGGTCTTATAAGTTTGGACAGAGAAGAATGTGAACCCTCACACTTTTCTCTTGAAGCTTTGAGAGGGAAAGCTCATTAAAGTTAAACTAAGAGGAAGCATGGAGTTGGAAGACCACTGTATAGTAGGCTAAATAAAGTAAGTGTGGTGCAGTTCACATTCTCTAATCATCTAATTTTCTGCAGTAAATGGGGAGCTAAGCACTTGTGTAGACTTGTAATTTCAATGATGTATCGTTTTGTATTACATATATCATTGCTATTATTTTTGGTAAGAGCCTGTATATTGTGGGTGACATCTAGCCGTTGTATGTGGTTTGACTGCTAATTATGTTATATGAAACAGGGTTGTATATAGTTTTCTTATTATGGAGGAATACGCTTTTTATTTCTTAAACAATGCATTGCAGATCATAACTCATTGGATTCTTGAAATAGACTAGAAACGTCTTTGTTAAACTGAGGGTGACATTTATTTCCTTTTTTGAAAGACGCAAGGTTAATCTTTGAAAATGATCCCAAATATGATAATTACGCTATATTTGACCTGCGGATCATAACTGTTAAAAGGCGTAGGCTAATTACCACAGATACTGCTTCTGCTCACCACATCAAAGAATGTGTTCTTTCACTTTGAGTGAGTCTCTGAAATGACTCATCATCATTGTTAATGTTAAAGCATGTGCAAGCATTATACAACATGTGGGTTACTCACCTGTGTTATGCACAGTGTATCTGTACCCACTTTGTTGTCCTTATTGCTTTTACAACATCTGCATCCTACTAGGGTTAGTTTATACCATGTCAAATGCAATAATTGGCATATAATCATGGCTAGGCCATAAGGCAAAAAACAAAGTAGAACCACTGACGAGAATGGTGGGTTTCAGTCTAATTAATTATGAATATAATAATTCTGTGTTTTGTAATTTAAATAGTATGGTGTATTAGGCTTGTCTCCGGACAGCCATGTGAGCTGCATTGATCAGTCAATGCAGAGCTCCACTCTACCTTGTGCTCTTAATGCTCACAGAACGGATATCCAAATCTCAGAAAGGATCAGAGTCAACATGCACAGGTGTCTCCTGCATGCCACAGATGTGTGTGTGTGTGTGTGTGGTTTATACTACTGTAAAGTACATTGAAAATGGCTACCGCCCGGTTTCTTATTGCTTGACTTGGTTGTGATAAATGCCTGGATTCAATTTACAATGCTCCCTGTCAACAGGATGAAGGAATAGGAGAGGCAAGTGCTAATCAGGGTGAGTTCAGAGGAGCCATTGTCATTTATTGTACATGTAGAAAATGGATATGAAATCAGGCCGACCCGGGCCGAAGCACCTATCACACCATCTCTCATCTAGGCTTGCTCACCCGGCGCGTGTTCTGTTCAGATGAACAGAACACAAAAACTGAACTTGCAGTTTCCTGTAACGTTTTCTACTTCTGAAGCAGTTTGTATTGCCTTTCATTGCATTTTATCAGTGTGACAGACCAAACATTTCTGTGTTTAGTTCCATGTCAGTTCATTGGACATGACAAAATGCTTGTGTGTTTTACTTTTTGCTACAAATCCAAGACAAACCATTCAGTTTGTTTTATTTGCTTAATTTATTTGGTTGTTATAATTCAACCACAATCTGGACTGTCAGTCAACTGTCACTGATGCTTGTCTTAACTGACTGAACAGTTCAACACTGCAGTAGCATAAGAGCTCACATTTATATCCCATTCAAACATTGCTTCTTCTCTGAGAAAGAAAGACATTAGCTTTCACATTAGCAGTACATACATAAACAATGATGCTTAGTCAGGGTAATCATATTCACACTGTAAAAGCCAACAGAGAGAGATTTTCTGTAATCTCTTGATAACTAGAGACCCCATTGTGCCTGTTAGATTGTCAAAAAGGATGCAGCTGTTAAAGTACATTGACACAAGGCATAGGTTGTAGACATGAATGGTTGAATATGCAAATTATATAACACATTTTGTTGTATTTATTCAAGAAGTGTAATAATTCAGTAAAATGGCTAATGTATTAAGTACAGTCATAACTAATGCAAATTAAATTACACACATTACCGTATATTCAGGACAAAAAATGCATAACTAACTTCAATTTCAGACAAGGTCTCGTGTTCTTATTTTATTGTTACGTTTGTGGCTAAATCTTTCTAAATTCTCTGCAGCAGAAGGCACTGTGTTCATTGTCTGAAGCTACAGTTAGAAAGGGTGGCGCTTGGTGTGGATGTTTACAGTGTAGACTCTTCCTTGGGGTACACTCGGTAGCATGCCTGCAAGAGTGCAAGACATGCGAGGTCAACCAGCTGTCACATTTGCGACACACCTAGACTTACAATATTTTGTCTTGGCTAAGTTTGTATTCATGCACTAGCCCCCTTGAGAGATGAGGAATGAAATCCCCCATCATCCCTCATACTGTATCATCCGATGGCACTTTTCTGATTTTACTTGTCTGGTGTGCTGTGCATATATGCAAATCTACTTTTGTATTCATACACCATTGAAAGGCTGAAAGACAGTTTCCTGTGGTTCTTTGAATACACGCTCCTGAGCTGTGGTTGTATTATTCTGGCCTGCAGTCAAAAGTGTGCCTGTGCACCCACATTCATTTGCAAGCTACAGTGTATGCATTGGGTGTAAACTCAATTCCGTGAAAGTATTCAGGTTGTTGTGGACTGTTTTTTGCCTTAAGTTGATTTGTAATTAATAAAAAAAATTTATAAAAGGTTTGTGTTTATAGTTTAATAATGGCACTTATTATTCTTTGGGGTGTTTGTCTCTATTGGCTAAGTTAAACTTGAGACAGTAAATGGCAAATATTTACTTGGAATAATAAAAACTTTCCTTCCATTTATTTATTCTGAAGAACTTTACTTCCGAATTCCTTAACTTAATAAACTGCACACGTTTAAATCTCTACATTATGTTTACAAGGAAATTATATAGGTTTGACCTTCAAGATATTTGATATTTGGTTTGTGAAATTTGTTTCACTTTTAAATTTGTTTCGCTTCTATTCACTTCAGTAGAGCGGAGAGAGGTTTCGACTATCGTACGCCGTACTCTTGAGTTTGTGGTCAAATATCTTGGTTTACAACCTGCTAGTTTCACATCAGAGACACCCCTGTTTTGGAAAGAAAACCTCCTTTTGTAACCTTGCACTCCTTTTTTCTGTATTATTTCACAGGAAGCATGTTGTAAGTGGCTCTTTCAGCGAGACACAGAAGTACTCACTGCAGCTCCATGTATGGCATTGGGCTCACCTGCTCTGAGGTTTAGAGACATTCTGGGAGGGAACACCTCAGATCGCAGCCGCTTATCGCAAGACTTGCCGCCCGACTGTGAAGCCTATGGAAGAAAGCGTGGCACAGACGGTCTATCTTTGCATCTATCCTCCCCACCTCGGGCGACATGGACGCTCTCTTTGAGTCGGGCTGAACCACGCTCACCCTATCGCCCCTCCCTGTCACGTCAGAAGCGAAGCGGGGGGGTGGGGGATTAGTGTGCTTTCCCCCTACCCCTCCTTTTCCACGAGCATTAACTCTTTCCAGTTGCCCCCACCTCCTCCATTCCTCCATCCCTACCTCCCCCCCCCCCCTTCTTCCCTCCCTGCCTGCTTCATGAAATCCCGCCAGAGCTTGAAGGAGGAGGTTCCCCCCGTCCCCGCCCCAGGCGGCGTGGCGTACCAGGGGGACGGACGTGGGGCGCAGGTGGACCCGGCCCCGGCCCCGGCCCCCATGTTGCTGTTCAAAGCCGCCGCCGCCGCAGACCCGGAGCTGACGGGGACAAAGCGGCGCGAGGTCGGGGGCAAGCCCTACTCCGTGCTGGTGGACAACAAGATGGCGTCCAAGCCCGCCCCCGCCGGAGACCTGGGCCTCTGTCACCTGCCCGCCCAGCACGCGGCGGCGGCACCGCTGGCACAGCAACAGTACTGCAGAGGGGAGGGTGCCAGCGTGGGCGGCCAGCAGGGGGCCCCACCCCACAACGGGGACACCTCTGAGGACACTGACGACACCGAGGACTCAGAGGAGGAAGGTGAGGAGGAGGAAGAGGAGGAGGAGGAGGGGGGCTTCAAGGGAGAGCAGATCATCGTGGAGGTCAACCTGAACAACCAGACGCTCCACGTATCCAAGGGCGACACCAAGGCTGGGCTGCCGGGAGACGGCCCCGAGAGAGCTGAGAGCGACGAGGAGGAAGAGGAGGAAGAAGAGGAGGAAGAAGAAGAGGAGGAGGAAGAGGACAGCCTGCTGGAGGATGAGGAGGAGGATGAGGATGAGGAGGAGTTGGACAGTTGGAGGACACGGCCCAAGAGGGCCCGGCGTGGGGCGGCGGGCGGCTCTGCCCCTCCCGGCGTGCAGGAGCAGCAGCAGCAGCAGCAGCGGAGGAAGAGCCTCCGCAGCAGCAACACTGCCTCCACCGGCGGCGGCATGACCACCAGGGGGCGGCGGCGCCGCATGGAGCTGCCCAAGAGGAAGCACAGGACAGCCCGGGCCTCCGCGCCCGCCTCCGCCTCCCTCGCAGCGGCCTCCACCGGCAAGGCGGAGGCGGTGGGGGGCGGCGGCAGCGAGGAGAAGGAGATGCTGGCGTGCGAGAAGTGCCCCCGCGTCTTCAACACCCGCTGGTACCTGGAGAAACACATGAACGTCACGCACCGCCGCATGCAGATCTGCGACAAGTGCGGCAAGAAGTTTGTGCTGGAGAGCGAGCTGGCCCTGCACCAGCAGACGGACTGTGAGAAGAACATCCAGGTAGGTCGCGCTCAGGCCTCCTCAGAGGTCACCGTGAGGTCACCTGTCACTGCCTCCCTCGTTCTGTCTGTCTGGGCCGATGAGGTCACGTTCACTGTTAACCCTCGTGATGCCCTTTTAAAATGTAGTCTTGAACCACTAGGCGGCGCCATCTGATTGCGTATGATTGTATGGTTCTTTTTATTGTCATTGCTGTGTGTATTTATT
>JAODUG010000023.1:590726-602283 GCA_027564795.1 Aphredoderus sayanus | reverse complement strand
AATGTGGTTTATGTCTGTCTGAAAATAGTTTTTAAATAGTGAGCTAAATTCTTATGTATACGCAGTGCTGCGTTTGGGACGTTCTTGTTCCATGTCACACATTAACTGTCTATGAATACGCAGTGTACCAGTAAAAAGGCTCCTAATTTGAATGAGGTGTCCAATTATTTCGGGACACTGACCAGTATGGCTTGTGTATTCTTCTTATTTACCAAGCTGTGGAGCCACTGTAGACATATCCACACGTTACTCTGCTTAATTATTAGTGAATTTAGTATGTATGGCTATGCTTGTTCAGAGTCTTAAAGGTGGAGTCAGCCATTCTGGAGGAAAGATTGATATTTGAACTTCAATGCCATAGGGAAAAAAAACGTGTATTAGCATACAATTGCTGACTCCACCTTTTTTAAATTTAGAGCACGCAGGAAACATATTAAAGGCCTTCGTTCTACCGAAAGCCTTCTTGTGGCCCATCAAATGAATGGTCAGTGCATGGGGAGTATGTCTGGTTGGGTGGGGCTTCCCAGAAGATGTTTTAAGATGTACTGCACCATGTGATTACATGCACATTTCGAGGGTAGCTAACTACATAGGCAGGCTCTCATGGAGAGACAACTGTGTTGTGTTAGAAGAAGGCATGCGTATTCTGAATTGTAGAAAGCCTTTACTTAGCCCTTAGGGAATTAAAATGCTCTCAGACATGTATATTGTACCTGGCCAAGAGATCATGAAAAGACCTATACTTAAACTTTTTAAAATAGGGAGAAATTTCTTCAAATACTCTTATCATGCTAGAATAATCAAGGGATAAACTAAAATAGCTCCTCATTTATCCATACAATGCATTGTGGTCATTCACATCTAAAATGCATTTCAAGTACAGAGGAGCATAACTGATGGAAAAACCCCAGCCAAATTAAGGGGTGCATGTTTTGCGCGGGCGCATCTGTGTGTAGGGTTGTGTGTTTGATTTTGTGTGTTTTAATCTAAATATTCTCTGCTGCCTCTTCCCTAGAACTGCGACGAGCGTTTCCAGTACAAGTACCAGCTGCGTTCCCACATGAGCATCCACATCGGACACAAGCAGTTCATGTGCCAGTGGTGTGGCAAAGATTTTAACATGAAGCAGTACTTCGATGAGCACATGAAAACGCACACAGGTGAGCCATCGCACAGACAGTGATGAGGTCAGAAGGACAACA
The DNA here is from genome assembly GCA_027564795.1 of Aphredoderus sayanus. NCBI lineage: Eukaryota > Metazoa > Chordata > Actinopteri > Percopsiformes > Aphredoderidae > Aphredoderus > Aphredoderus sayanus. Next base: position 601,081 of record JAODUG010000023.1, on the reverse strand, counting down.
CTGTCACGATGTGGGTTCAAGCTGGTATATCTAAAAATCAAGTCAGAAGATGTGGGTTCAGGTTAACCTGGCTAAAAACAATGGGCAGGAGAACAAAACTGTCATCCTGTGTGTTAAAAAACAGTCCGAAGGGCAAAACTCGTGTTGTGGGTTCAAAACATGGCCCTCATGAAGACTTGGAGACTTGAGATATTGTGAGAACATGGCTTCACCCAGCATCCCAAGCTGCTCCTTGCCTTCCCCCACCCCGCCAGGCTCCATGTGCGTGCTAAAAACGGCAACAAAAATGAACCGTTAGCCGGTGGAGCAGAGCACAGCAGAGGCTGCGCCCAGCCTTCATGAGAGGGGATGTAGGCCATCAAAAAGCCACTCCCTGGCACACTGTGGCTTGTAATGACTACGTAGGCACATGCTGTATCCCCCCCCTGCCCCTCTGCACTGAACAGAGCAGTGCCAGGGGTTCCTGCGTCCTTCACTACCTGCCATGGGTGGACCTGTGGCTTTCCATTTGGCCCTGACGGTTCTATTTGTGGGGTGTAATTACTCCACAAGCTCCCCTCCCTCTCTCTCTCTCTCTCTCTCTCTGTCTCTCTCTCTCTCTGTCTCTCTTTGTGACCGCCTCTGACCAATTTCGGCTGCAGCCAAGGGGAGGCACACCCAGTGTTCCCCTGTAATAGCCAACAAACAGTCCCACACATGCGAGCATGCATACACAGACGTACATCTTTCTTAGAAAATGTTTTATTCCAATCAAAATAACACCGCGACAGAAGGCTAGCATATTAGCTATCACCTGTCAGTCACTGGCATGTCGGTTTGGATGGAGAATGAGGCGTTTGGAAGGCTCTTCAGCTTCCTACTAATAGATGTGTGGGTGGCGGTGGCGGTGGGGGTTCTGTTGACTGGTTCTGTGGAGGACGGGGGGAGAAGGGGGGGTTAATGAGAGCCATTCCAAGGCAGGCAGCGCTGCTGTTCACTTTCACATCTCCTCTCCTCCAAGTGTGAAGTAGCTTCCTGTGGAGTGGGTGGGCCGACAGCAAAGGGCCCCTGTTGGAAGTGGTAGCTCATTTGCATTTTGAAGAGGGAGATAGGGGAGGGATTGCTGGGAGGGGAGGGAGACAGAGAGAGAGAGAGGGAGAGAGAGAGAGATATGAAGTGAGGGATGGAGAGATGGTGAATAGAACAGAGAGAGAGAGAGAGAGGGAGAGGGGGAGAGAGATATGAAGTGAGGGATGGAGAGATGGTGAATAGAACAGAGAGAGGGAGAGAACTTTAGCACTGCTAAGAAGGAAGTGCGAGTGAAAGGCGTTAATTCCCTCTGGTGCGCTCCACCAGACTGCATGTTCTGCCAGGTTGCATTTCCTATCAGAGCCAGCTTGTGCTCCTGCGGGGGAGGTGGGGGGGGCGATTAGAGTGGTGTTCCTCCCGGTTGTAGCCTGCGTTTACGCGTGACCCTTGACCCTTCTCTCACTGTACCCACTCCCTCACTGTACCCCCCCCAGGGGAGAAGCCCTTCATCTGTGAGATCTGCGGCAAGAGCTTCACCAGCCGGCCCAACATGAAGCGGCACCGGCGCACGCACACGGGCGAGAAGCCGTACCCGTGCGAGGTGTGCGGCCAGCGCTTCCGCTTCTCCAACATGCTGAAGGCCCACAAGGAGAAGTGCTTCCGGGTCACCAGCGGGCCCTCCGTGCCCCTGTTCGTCTTCGCCAACCCCCCGCCCCCTCCTGCCCCCCTGCCCCGCCTCCCCCCGCCTCCTCCCCGTCCCCCGCCTCGGGCCCGGGGCCCTCGGACACCGCCGCCCCGCTTGGCCTGGGGGGGTCGTCAGGGGCCTTCACCCACCTCCAGCTGCACCACCACCCCCACCAGCACCACCCGCACCACCACCCGCACCCCAGCGCCCAGCACCACCACCACCACCACCTGCCGCCCCCCCCGGCCCTGTTCAAGAGCGAGCCGCTCAACCACTGTGGCCACGAGGACGGCAGCTACCTGCACCACATGGGGCCCCCCGACAAGATGCCCCCCGGTGCCCCCCAGCACCACTGACCTGTAACCCCTCACCATCCCCACCATGCAGCCTCGGACTCGCACCCGCAACCTCTGTGCTGCGAAGGAGCTGAGGAGATCCTCTAAAGCCTGCGGACAAGTCACGTTGAACACACACACACACACACTCACAGTGAACACATGAACGAGATTAACACATGAGTTAGGGTTAGGGTAAACGTATGACAGAGATTAACACGAGATAAGTGAAATCAACTGACATTTCGTAACTTCATAAGATGGTTCCTCTTTTCTTTTACGGTGTTTTTAGGACTGCTTGTGAGATAACGGGTGTGAATGTGTCCGTGAGTTCTCCCTTTGTGCATTAATGGCTGCTGGTAGACGTTTATGTATGTATTAAATCGAGGGTTCAGTGGATCATCAAAGAACATGTGATCAACCTTTTTACCGGGTGCCGATTGCACAGTGGCCTGGTCATTCGCTAGGTGTTTAAGCCCCTCCCCCTTTAGCAGTGTTTCACCCTTTGTCCCAGTGGCTCAGCGGTTACAGATGATGAATGTTGGACCTGTTCTTCCAAACCAGGTTTGGGGTGGGGGCTGTCTGTTTAAGCAGTCGACCAATGGTCGCCCACGGAAGTGCCATATACTGTGGGTGACACACTTGTAAGTCGTAAGAAACATTATTTTCAAAGGACACCCTACTTTAAAGCTTAGCTCTACGTATAACGGTGCTGCCCATTCAATGACTGTCTAGTCTTTAACTTTGCATTTTTCATGTGCGTACTGTTGTGTGCTCCAACTAACTGTATGGTATTAGGTTACAGAACTGTCTGTATAGCCAGACTCACTTTTAGGCAGGACAGGCTTTTTTGTGAATTTTGATAAGCTCAAAGGTGTTCAGGGCTCCTTTTACAGTTGACACATAACTCAAGCACGCGCGCACACACACACACACAGACAGAGAGAAACAGAAACATAACAGTGGAGACGGTTTTTCTCCAGGACGGTTGGATCAACAAATGCTTTTAGATAATAGTTGACTACCAAATACTGCCACTGAGAGGGACCTGCCATTTCCACTGGGATATCCCTCTCCCTCCCTCCCTCCATAACTGCCACAGCTGCTGTCAAAATAATACGGGTCATGCCAGAGGTCAACTGACATAACGCAACACAAAACCAGGACCTTTTTTCTTTTTTTTTGTTCTTTTTTTTTGTTCTTTTTTTTTAACAGTACATTCGACATGGATTGGTATGCAATCCATGTTGACCACCCTGGACAGAGGCAGGTCAATGCACATCAAAGCCTGCTGAATGTCTCGTACCTTTTAGGTCGGTCCCTTTTCAGACAAGGTTGTGGGCTATCCTTTTCCGTTCGGTTAACTTTTATCTGACGGCTGGCTCCTTTGTGCACGCACACACACACACACACACACACACACACTCACACACTTGCTAGCACAGGAAAAGAAATGCCAGAGGATGAGGTGTAGAAAATGCAATGGTTAGAGGATTTCTAATACACTTATATTGTATAGATAGGCGTACATGTAATTGCGTCATAGCAAGAAATTAGGTTTATTTATGTAATCTCTCATTCTAAGAATGTTGTTTTTAAAATCATTAAGGAAAACAATCTTTTCATTTATTTTAATTGTTTTAATTTCTTGGTTGGGGGGGGGGGGGGGTTGCACTTGCCCTCTCATTCAGACTGTTATCTGATTAGCGTTTTAGAGGAAGATGCGGTCTGCCTGTGTGTCTGTGGGTCTTTCACTGAGCGCTGCTCTCTCAGTCTGCATCGCTGTTGTCGTGGTGAGGGAGACTAGAAGTGGACACGAGCAGCATACTCAGCACCATCCTATCTCCGCCACCTTGGTGGGATCGTCTTTAAACGGTAGATCTACTAGGTCAGTTAGCCTTGGTGACCCCCTCTGGTTGGAAAAAGACCAGCTCTGCCGTTTTCTGTGGGTCTCCTTACCGAGCCCTGCGTCCCCTCTGGTTCACTACTGTGCGCCTACGTTCTGCAGTGTGTGTCTTTCTGGTGTGTGTGTGTGTGTGTGCGCGCGTGTGTGTGTGTGTGTGTATCCTCTGCACTTTACTTCTGTGTGGGTGAGGCACAGGGAGGGGAGGTAGGGACAATGCATTATGGTAATACAGTGTGGCGGGGGGGCGGGGCTTGGTAGGCTGAATGGATGTTTTCAAGCAGGAGAACGGGAGGAGAATCGCTGCGGCGGTGTCGAGTGTGGAAGGGCTGTAGCAAAGCACAGGACTGGCTTCTTTCAGTTTGTACTTTGAATTTCACTTTGTCCAAAAACAAACCAGATTTTGCTCTTAACACGGACCCCCAAGGTACGACGGGGGCGGTCCTGCTTGGGAAGTTTCACACTAGCTCCTCAAAGCTTCCTTTTGAAAAGACAATATTTGTGTCAGGTGCCCTATAGCGGAGCTCCTGATCTGTCGCATTGTATTCCTTCTCCGTTTCACTGTATGATTCTCCTCCTATTCTCTTTGTTGTACAGAATGCACTTTCTACTAAAATTCCTGGCTAGTTAAAAAAAAATAACATTGTATATTCTTTAAAGATGTTTTAAAAAAAAAATATAACAATATACATTTTTCCTGTTCGTATTTTTAACCACTTAATGTAGCATTGCGTATTTTACTGTATCTGGTACAAAATGTGCAGCTTTATAAAGTCCTGTTATTTTATTTCTTTCTGAAAGGGTGAGGAGCGGTAGAATTGTCTCCCCTTTTGTTTTGTTTTTTTCGTTTGTTTTTTCCTGGTTTTCTTTTTGATAATGTACATGTAACTGACTCTGCTAACTTTGACAAGTAAAAAGAAGTAGCCATGATCACGCACGTGTGCATTTGTTTTTTAGATGTGCCGCCTTGTATTTGTTGGTACTGACACTAATTCTACACAATAGCAACGGGGAAGGGTTTTTTATGGAGGAGCATGTTTATAAAGGTTGAAGCCACCAAGCTGGACTGCAGTTACAGTTGCTTGTTTTTTATTTTTATTTTATGTTTTTATAAAGAAGGTGGCATTTGGTTGGCTGATCAGACAGTTTTTGTTTTGCCATTTAGACTCATTTATTTACTATTTAAGAGGGGTTGGTTACAGATTCTAGATTTTACATGCTCAAGTTTCTAACTTTTCAGGCAGGACTATCTTCCTGTGTGGTTGATCTATTCTCACACATGCACCTCTACATTTGCGTCTGAGTAAATGATCCAACATCAAGTCACACACACATGTACACACCATCATAGACTGTATGCACGTGCAGTCACCTTTCACCCTTCCGCATCCATTTTGTGAGAGGCAGAAATTCTCTCGTTTAGCCTTTTAGTATTAATGAAAAGGGAAGAGTGGATGGGTGCAGGGCTTTCATCACGGGGGGTCTTTTCCCAGCCAGCCCATCGTGGGATGGAGACGGGAGTTACAGTATAGTTGAAGATATCGAGGTAAACCCCAGTGAAGCATCGAATATAAATCCAAGCAAAGTGTATATACACACGCACCCCACAAAACCAGTTTGTGTAGAAAATATGTGACTCACCACAAGCGAGTGGGTGGTCGGTACAGAGAGGCTCACTTCACGACTGGAGGAGAGGAGATAATGACACGTCTCTGTACATCTACATTCCCATTTGTGTTTCAAAATAGTCCGCCACCTCGGCTCTTAGTCATTAAGCCTCGCGGCGAGGTGGGAGGGGGCTGCGGTTCTGTGAACGGGGAGATGAGCGTTGGGTCTATGCGTCCTGTTTTCCCTCTGCTAATGCGAAAGTGACTACGCAGTTCATTAAGCGCAGCGTTTGCTATATAGGTTTTATCTGCTCTCCTGCGAGGAACAGCCTACAGCCGAGATTGGTTAACAAAAATAACTGTTGAGTTAGAATTGAGTTTCAATTCTGTTTCCCATGCAATATGGGAGAATAACAATGAACACACCCAACTTAACAAATTTCCATTAGTATCTTCATGATTAACTCCGCATGCAATACCAGGTATTGGCAAACAGGAACGCATCCTTACTCATCACATGTACTCATCAATGTTCCAATTTTCATTTGATTTCGCAAACGTTTGGCTGTTCAGCATGTGCAAGCTTGGGAAATTGGCTGTAATTGATTAACACAACAGTGTTTTAACTTCACACGCCTGCTCTTCACCTCACTAAGATTATGCGTGGCAATAAATGGTACGAAGATATAACACTTATGAATCAAGTGCTTTCGGCTCATTACACTGCAGTGGTCTATGCACCGGTTCTGTAATCAGTCAAACAACCCCTATACCTCCAGTAAATATGCACCCTAAGGTGTATATTTGCAAGCATCAATGGAAATGGTGGGATTTTAGGCTGAAAATCAGAATGCCATTGCAATTAGGAGATGCATTTTATATAAAGTAACTTAGAATAAGTACAATTAGTATTGCAGGGGGTAGCTGAGGGGGTTAGGCATATTGTTCAAACTCCGGGTTTCGAGCCCATCACCCAGACCACTGTACCATCCTGACCCTATTGTTATATTTTATGTACCTGTAATATTAGATGTAGGCCATTTGTTTTGGCTAACACAGCATTATAATGTAAAGTATAGGCATGTGTCATATTAAAACTACAAACACTTTCATGACTTATAGAAACTGTAGTATAGGCAACTTAACCAAACAATAACCTAAATATAATTTCTGACCATCTCGAATATGGTATTAAAACATTCATTGTTATGTTGTTTTTAAAGCCCGTTTCTCCAAACCTTTGCACAACCTTAGTCAAGAGTTAAGACATACGTGTAGGCTACAGATTAATAGAGGTGTTAGATCAATATCTAAAGTGGAAACAGGTATCACATCTACACTTTATAGAACCCCCCGCTCTTAACATTCTTTGAGCACTCTGGCTCTGCGTCTCTTTAGCTGTGGCGGAACAATGTCGTTTGTTGGATTAGCTGGGCGGATTCAAGGCCACCAACCGATCGTCGACGTCACTAGCTTGCCGGTGTAGGGTTGACGGTCCATAAAGTGAGGCGAAAGTGCCCGTTCTCCGGAGATTATAACAGAGACGAAGAAAAGATAGTCGTCCATTTGACTAAAGAAACGCTGTGAAGACTCTGCGTTTGGATACGGCGCTGGTGATGATTTTTCTCATAAAATATTATCATTTAAGAACGTTTTAGGGTTCGCGTAGAATACAGGCTAGAAGTAAAAACAATGCCATCGTATTGTTTAGTTACTTTTGGAGATCTATATTTAGGATTTATCTCCACCGTATGCTAGTTTGTTAGATATTGTATTTTTAAGCTGTGGTCTATTGTTTTGTGTAATATATAGGTCTATAATTATGTGGCATTATTAGCCCATGCAGATTGCTGTTGCTTTGTAATTTGTTGTGTTTTTCCGGTCGCTCTAACTGAAACACAGACGTATCTTGTTTGTTACAAATCGGCTACTGTTACAGTACTTTGTATGAAACTGCACAGTAATATAAAAACTGTTGGTGGTCTTCTGTACAGTATACCGGTAGGCTGGTTATCTCGTTACAATTATTTAATGTGTGTGCGCTGTACAGTAGAGCACCAGTACAGTACAATACGACTGCAATTTCCTACATTTCCTTTTACAAGTTTTCCTTTCACATATCGCCCTACAAAAAGACTCCTTGCCATCGCGGTAACCGGAACGATCCTGTTTTAAGACCTGTTTTGGTAATGTGCAGCCTGCCCTGCAAGCGATAAGGAAAATTACAGGTACATACTGTACTGTACTGTACAGTGTAACTATGTGAGCATTAAACAAAAATAAGACGCTGCGGGCAGTTTATTATTAAAGCGTGCACTTTAGGATGCACTTTACTAATCGTTAACTCGTGTACGTTATAGGCTACCGTTTTAATAAATCCTTAGCCTGATATTGTTTTTGTATTAGGCTCATTTGTTTTGTTTAGTGCCCCTCTTGCTTCACAGCTGTCAAGCAAATTCTTTAGGGAAACTTGTTACCATTTGTAATTGTTTCGCTTGTAATTGTTATGGCGATGGCCATTTTATTTATTTGCAAATCATATTGATCCCCCTTTTCAATATAAAGTGTTTTCTGTTATTCTTTCTGCTGTTCTTCCCCTCTGTCTATATACACACGCTAACCATTTCCCAGATAGACAACTGTAGCAAGCCTGCCATTCTGAGTCTCAAGTGGGATGTTGGAGAGTGGGAGCGCTATACTGACGTGTTCTGGCGCATCTTGGCCACAGTGAGGCGCTGTGACACAATCAATCATGGGGGACTCTGTCTTCAACTGCTGTTATGTCCCACCCCCTCCCCCAGGCGAGGAGGAGCACCACCACCACCACCAACAACAACAACAACAACAACAACAACTCCTTCGCGTGAGACAAACCAACATGGCGTCCGCCCAGCTCTCCAACGACAAGCGCTTCCTCATCTTCTTCGACTTTGACGAGACCATCGTGGACGAGACCAGCGACGACATGGTGGTGCAGACGGCCCCCGGCCAGCACCTGCCCGGCTGGCTGAAGGACACCTACCAGCCGGGCCGCTACAACGAGTACATGCAGCGCGTGCTGGGCTACCTGGCGGAGCAGGGCGTGACGGAGAGCCAGATCCGCGGCGTGATGGAGAAGCTGCCGGCCACGGCGGGCATGCCGGCGCTGTTCCAGTTCCTGCGCACGCGGCCCACCACCGACTTCGAGGTGGTGCTGGTGTCCGACGCCAACGCCTTCTTCGTGGACAGCTGGCTGCGGCGGGCGGGCGCCCGCGGCCTCTTCCACCGCATCTTCACCAACCCGGCCACCTTCAGCCGCGACGGCCGGCTGGTGCTGCGGCCGTTCCACGCCCACGAGTGCCCGCGCTGCCCGCGCAACATGTGCAAGCAGGCGGTGGTGCGCGACTACCTGGCGCGGCGGGTGCAGGAGCGCGGCGGCCGGCCCTTCCAGCGGGTGCTGTACGTGGGCGACGGCGCCAACGACTTCTGCCCCGCGCTGGCCCTGGGCCCGCGGGACGTGGCCTTCCCCCGCCGGGACTTCCCCATGCACCGGCTGATCGCCGAGACGCACGAGGCCACGCCCGGCCAGTTCCGGGCCGTCACCGTGCCCTGGGCCAGCGGGGACGAGGTGGTGCAGCGGCTCCGGAAGCTGGTGGTGGAGTAGGGGGGGGGGCGCACACACATACACACATGCACACACATGCATGCACACACATGCATACGCACACACACATAGGATAAACACTTCCACTTGATATGTCCATAAACACACGGGATGAAATGATAACTGCAGTACTTCCACTTATATGTCCACACACACACACACAGGATGAAATGATACATGCTGCACTTCCAGTTAGGACTTTACTGACACACACACACACACACGGAATACATGCTATGTTCAAGTTATATGTTCACACACACACACATGTGGGATAAAATAACACACACTAATGTGTTCTCAGGTATAGCACCAAGAGCAAATAAGCACTAATAACTGGTGACAAAGAAATGCTAAGCTGAACCTACTGTGACCTGCCTTTTCCACCCAGCATGTGTTTCACTTCAGCTTCTCATATTTTCAGGCTTTTCACACATACATACATCAGCTAAATTTAACTATTATGACTCACGGAAGATGGAACAAAATTAAAGAATAAAACATGATGTCGGTTAAGTGTAAGAGATGGTTATGAATTATTGTGATCACATTGTATTAGTTGTCTTAGCTACCACATTGTTACTTATGCTTAGGTGTTTATATTTTGCTATATTATTGCTTTCGATACATTTTTAATGGGTCAGTAGCTTTTTAATGTTAATATATAAATGCTATTATGGACATACATGTCATTGGTGAAGAGCAATGAAACTGTAATGAAGTGTGTTGTATTATAAACGGCACTTTTATATGTTAAATTATCATGTGAAATTAAATTTCGGTAACTTAGTGCCACCTTGTGGTTTATACGCAGAACATGCACCCGCTAGGAGTTAAATAAGTCGAAGTTGACCAAACGTCAGTATTTCTATTGCCTAATGAAACGAGGGTACTGAATTTATTATGAGAAAATATACAAATGCGTCTTATGTATGTTGTCTGTTTGTTTGTTCATCTGTTATATGTAGTTAGTTACATAGTAGGCGTGGCCTACTTATATTAACACCAGCAGGAATAAAGCCATCAAATAAAAATGTCTTGTGTCAATATTTATTTTCTCCAAACTCAACATATCCTTAACCCTCGTAATGTACTCATAATATAGTTTTTAGCCACACGGCGGCGCCATCTGATTGTGTATGATTTGTGTGTTTTTCAATTGTCATTGCTGAGT
>JAODUG010000023.1:558341-574844 GCA_027564795.1 Aphredoderus sayanus | reverse complement strand
CTCTCTCTCTCTCTCTCTCTCTCTCTCTCTCTCTCTCTCTCTCTCTCTCTCCCTCTCTCTCTCTATCTCTCTCTCTCCCCCCCCCCTCTCCTGCTCCAAGCAGTCTGTGTCAGAGCTGTAAACCTGATGAGTGAAAGCTGTTAATGGCAAAATGACTTTTTTCGTTAGGAGCACTTACTGTATGTGGGTGAACACATATAGTTGTTGAGCACCTGACATCTTGCAGGTCAAAACAGTAACTCTAATGTGTGATTACGCTGAAACCATTTACCGTTTGTCTTCGTCAACAAAGCCAATTAAAACACTTGTTTGGGTATACTGTAATATAATGTTGTTACACTACCTGGTGACATTTTTCACATGTAGACTTAAAATATACTACTGTGTACTGCAATAAACATGTATATACATGTATATAATTTGTTATTCGTTCAGTGATATTTTTTATTTCTTCTGCTGCCATGGTTTCTTTCCTGTTTTGTACATGTTTTGTCATTTTATTACTGTTTTTATTACTGCTTGTTTAAAATACACATATACATTTGTAAACTGAGTTGAGATGCTTGAAATATTGCTTTCAGGTATTTTACGACCCTTGTGGTCATGACATCTCATAGCTCATGTGATGTTTCTCTTCTCTTTTCTGCACTTTGATTTATTGTATTTCCTTGCCCATGTAAAGTGTGTTGAGACTTTGCGGTGACGCACTCCAAGCAAACTCGACTTGACTTGAAAGCCTTAAGTCATAGCGAGTGATTTGCGCGTGTGGACAAATGGGCGATGCGAAACACAATCAATGCAGTGTGCCATTTTATCTCCAGGCCGGCACAGACAGCAGGGGGAGAAATAGTGCACGGGGATGGGGTAGCTGTCAGAGCCAGTCGACCTTGGGTGTCAGGCCAAGTGCACTTATTTCTCACGCATGCCATGCTGACCAGATATACGCCACTTGCCTTCTATTTATCAGGCCCGGCCCAGAGGGGAAAGCCGTGTCTGCCACACACACACACACACACCTACGTGTATCAACAGTGACCTGATTCCTGGGAGGCCAGTGCGGTTAGATAAATGATAAATACAGTATCATCGTTCTCAGCGAGAGCTTTGCAGAAAATAATTTCCAGTGCAGGTTTGGTTGGCACTGATTGGAGGAACACTAGCTAACATTTAGTGTATTTCAAAAACATCACGTTTTGGGAAGGGGATTTGTAAATGTAATTCACTTGTGCGTAACACCGGCGCAGAATTATAATTTTGCCTGTAATAAACCTAAAACACTTCAAAACAACTGCCTTGTGAGGTGGTACAGCAGTTGGACCCACACAACCCCCTGGAGTCCTATTGTATGTTAGCATGGTGCGAGGTGTCTGCTTTGCATCACTCTGCCACCCAGTGGCCAGACACTGCACACTCTTTTATTACTGGACTTTGTAGCACCAGGGAACATCCCATAACTCACGGCAGCATCTGGATTGCCACATGCCAACTCAGTGAGACAGGATTGCATTGCCATCCTCCTCCTTCATATCTTTCTGTCTCCACCTCTCTCTCTCTCTCTCTCTCTGTATCTCTCTCTCTCTCTGTGTGTTCTGGCCTGTCTACGGGGCAATGCAGCGGAAGTGCAGAGCGAGATTGAGCGCATATTTGAGCTCGCCCGGACCCTGCAGCTGGTTGCCCTGGACGCAGACACCATCAACCACCCATCTCAGCTGGCCAAGACTTCTCTGGCCCCCATCATTGTCTACATCAAAATAGCCTCACCTAAGGTACGACATCATCTGGCCTTGCACAGAGACTACAGCTGTCTAACTACACTACAGTTGTAGTGCAGTTGGATGGAAAAGAGTTATGTTTGACTTTGCTTGCCGTTTGTCTTGATTTCTTGCTTGCTGTTAAATCAACAATGGTGCCTATTGTTTCTTGACTAATTATTGATGATGGTGATGGTGATGATAATGATGATCTTGAATTAATTTTATTCATGATTACAATATCCACTGGGTCAGCTTGGGACCACTGTTGTTTTCTTAGGTTCTTTGTGTTGTTATTATTAATAATACAAGGTCTTTTAGATTTGCATCTGTGTCAAGCTTGCTGCGAAACCAATTTCCCCCTGGGGGACGAACAAAGTTGAAAGTTGAATTACAGTGTTGACGTTTCTTTGTACAGGTTCTCCAGAGGCTTATCAAGTCCAGAGGGAAGTCCCAGGCCAAACACCTGAATGTACAGATGGTTGCAGCTGACAAGCTGGCCCAGTGTCCTCCGGTGAGTCTGAAGTTTCTGCCAGCCTTGAGTCTGCGGTGAAACGCAAAATTCATCCGGGAGACAGACACGTTTTGTGTTCCTGTCTGCCACTAGATGTCACACTAGAGCACCGGCATCTCAAAACGTGTTAGAGTGGAACTGTAATGTCTGGAGGTGAGGTACTGTAGGACCAAAGAGCACGACAACGCAGACAGAACTTACAGGTGGAACTAATGAGACCAGGAAACACAGGGCAGGGGGTGACAACACAAGGGAAGCACAGGCCAATACAGGGACCATGGGACAGACAGACTGTCAAGTCAAGTCACTTTATTGATAAAGCACATTTAAAAACAGGCAATGCTCACCAAAGTGCTGTACAAAACAATGCAATTAACAATATATGTAAAAAATAAAACAACAATAAAACACATTATACAACAAACACGCAAGACAATGTCCATGACTCACTGGAACACGTGTCTTTCTAAAAGAGATGTAAATGTCTCAGTGGTGGGGGATGATCTTATTGACAAGGGAAGACTGTTACAGTGTCGGGGCCACAACAGACTGTGACAGTAGCAGTGACAAGCTGCTCTTGTCTTACCAATGATGGCTGTGGGGCCTATCCAGCTACTGGCAAACATACGTTTTGGAGGGTCGCTTTGCATAAAAGCATCTGCTAAATGCTGAAAATGTAAATCGGCATTTTCAACATTAATTTCATCAAAAAAAAAAAAAAAAAGATAAAAGCACAAAAACTAGAGCACAGCATATTGCTTTAATTCCCCCCCTCCCAAACACACACACACACACACACACACACACAGAGGAGCTGTTCGACATCATCCTGGACGAGAACCAGAAAAGAGATAAAAGCAAACCCAGATAAAAGCAAAACATCTACATGAACCACGCCATATTCCTGTAAACCTTCCACACCCTCTCCCAACAGAGAACAAAGAAAAGGATTCAAGATTAAAGCAGAAAACTAGATGAACTACAGCATTTACCTGTAATGGGATTACAACATACTCCTGTAATCCCCAGACCCAAAATTCACTTAGTGAATAGGTTCTGGAGTGGACAGGCTCCATTGGGGAGTGTTTGCAGTTGTTGCATCCTATGACCATAGACCATAGGTTAATTTTGAAACTATTGGACAGCCGTTAACCAATCGGCAGTTCTAGGGCTGCAGTGTATCGTTTCATGTAGCTCTACCACATGAAACTAAAGCTTTGATTTAGCCACCCCCACTGGGCAAAGCGACCAGGGTCTCCAGACTATAATCTCAGCAAATATTAATCTGAGACTAGTAATTAACCCTCCCTCAATGGAGCTGTTCAACACCATCCCAGACAGGAACAAGGAAAACAATAACATACTGTATATTCCTGTACCGGTATTACATCACACTCCTGCAATCCCCCCCCTCCCCCTTCCCCTCCCCAGGAGCTGTTTGACATCATCCTGGACGAGAACCAGCTGGAGGACGCCTGCGAGCACCTGGCCGACTACCTGGAGGCGTACTGGAAGGCCACGCACCCGCCCAGCAGCAACCCGCCCAACCCGCTGCTGAACCGCACCATGGCCACGGCCGCGCTGGCCGCCTCCCCGGAGCCCGTGTCCAACCTGCAGGTACAGGTGCTCACCTCGCTGCGCCGCAACCTGGACCTGTGGCCGGGCCTGGACGGCGTCGCAGCGCGGGAGGAGGAGCACGCCCTCTAGGGGACGGGAGGGGGAGGGCGCCCTCTAGGGGACGGGAGGGGGTGGGCACCCTCTAGGGGATGGGAGGGGGTGGGCACCCTCTAGGGGACGGGGGGAGGGGGGGAGGAGGAAGGAAGGGAGGGATATCTCCTTAGCCTCCCCACCACCACACCCACTTCCTGTCACCCTGCAGGAAGAGAGCGTGTTCCATCCGTGTTTACTTCTCAGCCACATTAGTTGTTTCTAGCAACCACACACACACACACACACACGCACGCACGCAGAAGGTGTGGGGGTGGGGAGCAGGATACTGGCTACAATGCACTGGGCCTCACGCACACATACACACATGCAGGCATACGCAAACAACATTACCGACGCAAGCTAAACTAGGCTAGCGTACATATAGCTGGCTAGTGGCTAGCTTCCGGCCCGCTCACAGGCTAAGTCATGCTATCGGCATCCCTCTGTCTACATGGGCTGGGCGCTATCGTCCATAAGACACCACGTTCGTTTCACTTCCCACCTGCCCCTGGGAGAGCTTATGGAAAACACAATGACGGACGCGGTGTTGACCAGTAAGTCACCCACCATTTTACCTAGAAATACCATAACAAGACAGTTCAAAATGGAGTCCTCGACCTCATTCCCTCTAAGCCTCTTCTGTGCCCTGCCATGGTCTCGTCGCAACGATGTCTGGGGAAGCACAATTCAGACCGCTGGCCTCCTCCCTGTTGCCATGGTACCGCCCCCTGATAGTCATGCCGCCCTCCTCCAACTGACAACGGGCTGTGCTTGGGTGAAGGCTGCTACTAACAATTTGTCTGATTTAATCTTTACCGTGATTGATAATCTCTGGATTTGTAGAACACTACTGTAATTAAGCTGCGCCTCTTGTTCAAATTAACCCCTGGCCACTGCTAATATGTTTTGCTATCAGTCACCATGAGCACCGTATTGATAAAGATATTTTGCACGCATGTTATAACTTTGCAAATTGGCGGCCCCTATGATCAGAAGATGCAATTGCACCTGTTACCCTAGTTACTATTAACTCTCCTCTAGAGGTGTTCATATATCAAAATCTTTCCCCAGAATGACTGACTATACCTTTAAGCTTTTGGCAGACGGGTAATGGAGACGGCCATTTCTAATTCTAACAACTTAATGGATGCTAATTTTCTAACAGGAATAATGTGATGCTATGCAGCTTTGACCCGGTCACGGTAACTGACTGCATGGGTGTGTTCCGCCGAACGCGTGTGTGTGTGTGTGTGTCTGCTGTGTGGCATGGCTGTGGCGCCCCCCAGGGGCCGTACCTGGCACAACACGGAGGGGAGCAGAAGCGGGAGGGGCCGCTGACAGAGTGCAGCGGCAGCGGCAGCGGCGGCGACGGTTTCCGCGACTACCAGCCGGAGCTGGGCGGCAGGCCCCAGCAGCAGCAGCACCTGCGCTCGTCACGCGGCCAGCTGCGCGGGGGGGGCGGCGGCAGTGGGCGGGGCCTGTCGCGGCAGGACACCTTCGACTCGGAGACGCAGGGGAGCCGCGACTCCGCCTACACAGAGGCGGGCGACTCCTGCATGGACATCGAGACCGACCCCTACGAGGAGCCCGAGCCTTACCGGGGGGGCGGCGGAGGGAGCGGAGGGGGGAGCGCCGGGCGCCTCCACCCGGCCCAGCACCGCCGCGCCCGCCAGCCGTCCTGGGAGGACGAGGGCGCCGAGCCCGACCAGGAGAACCTGAACCACCCGCCGGGCCAGACCGCTCAGCCGGCGCACGGCCGGGCCAAGCTGAGGGAGCGCTACTGCCAGGAGCCCGCCGTCACGGGCGCCAGCGTGGGCCGCAACAGGAACCAGGCGGACGACTGGGCACGGGACGTCTACATCCGCTGAGGCCCGGCTGGCTGGCGGCCAGACCGGCGGTCGGCTATAGCAGTGTGTTGAACAGTGGGCGGGGGGTGGGGGGGGTGTCTGGGGAACAGGTTGAGGACTGGGACCCGGGCTACGAAAACCCACTGCAGCCTTGCGGTCACGCCATTCACTTCTGAATTGATCTGTTCACGTCCCTTATCGACACAAATCCATTTCTTATTCTACGGTGCACTGTAACATAAATGACATCCACTGCCAGATATACACCCCCCCCCCCCACACCCCACCCCCCGCCCACACTTTTTTCAATCCTGTTATTCTAGCAACTGATGTGTGTCACAAAGAAATACTCCTGATCTTTTTTTGTTTTCTTATGTTGATACTGCATGAATATCATGGAACTCTACAGTAGTGACAGCACGAGGACAGTATTTGTTATGATTGTGTATCTATGATTATGTATCTCTGATCGTGCTCCGTCTCACTCAGTCGTTCCCTCGAACGGTGAATGTGATGGGCTCCTGGTCCATCACCTCTGTCCTCTGCAGTCTTAAAAACAGGGTCTATTGTCACTGTCCCCATACACGTTGTTAGGGGTTCTCGCTCTCTCTTTCTTGATCTCTCTATCCCTGTCTCTGTCTCTCGCTCTCTGGCTCTCTCCGCCTAAAGCGTTTGGATTTCAGGGTCAAAGTTCAGCCCTAGCTTACAGTAAATGGTGCCCTAGGCAAGACATCCAAACGATGAGGACTGACAGAGGAGACATTATTTTAGGTGCAGTACTGGCGCCCCCCAGTAGATGACGCCCTAGGCAAGGGCCTACTCTGCCTATTGGAAAAACCTGCCTCTGTTCAGGGTTCCTTCAGATGGAATCCAGAGCTTCTCTCACCTTGAATTCCTTATCACCCAGACCTTAAAATAAATCTTTTATCTGGTGGAAAAGTGAGAAAATACTGACATTGTTCTAGACGTGGCAACTTGATGTTGACAATATCATGATAACACCCCAAAGATACAGACTTCTTCCCTGACCGGGCCTCTGCCATGTATATGAGTTGTACCTTACTATATGCTGTATGTCTAAATACAGTACTCCCATTCAGTTTCCTGCTGCTCAAGGGCGTTGTGGCAGTGAGTACCTCCTGCAGCATTCACCCATACTAGTTTCGACATGTTCAAACGCGGCTGTACACCTGTAGGTCGGCAGTGTGAACAAAGTGTCCTGCCTAAAGTCTCTCACTCCTTCAGATTTACTTCGAGGAAAGATCCAATCACAAGTGCCGGAATGTCTCGCCAAGCCATGTCCGCGTAACCGCGGCGGGATGTCTTAACTCTCCTAAGACTTGTTTTCATGCTATATCTGTGTCTGTTTGTGTGTCTCTCTTTGTGGCTACTCGGCTGTAGCCAGTACCATTTGCGCTTGCATGCTGTTCCTTTTCTTTGCAACAGCTGTGTTGTCTATGTTTTTTCAGGGCGGGCGGTTCTATAAAAAGTAGTTTTGTGTGGTAAATCACTCCCCACTTTCCACCCGAACAGCTAGCTTGTCAAATATTATAATACCACAATCCTTTCTTCTTGGTTTCTGACAGACTTTAGTGTTGTTTTTATCAGTGGACATTTGCATTTTTTTTTTTATCTTGCTGATCTTGTAGGGTATAGTGCAAGGCGTTTCAAGTCAAGGGATAGGTGCATCCTTGATCTTTACTCAGTATCTAAATGGAGAATCCATGAATGTCTTTGGTGGGTGCAATTGGCCCGTCCATGTCTTCAGTTGAATCAATGAATATGAAATAATGTTATTGTTGCGTTATCGCAATTGTTAAAACTATGAAATCACATGTATTATTGGTGCCTGATTGTAGCTACATTTTGCTTTTTCTGCCTTTCATTTTTAATCTGTGGATAAATTCGTATTTTAATTAAAATTTTAATGAGAAAATGTGATGGTGTAATTATTTGAAAAGGGTCAGATATATGCTGTTCTAACAGATACCAATGATGTTGCATTCAAAAATACAAAGGTGCACTGTTATTTGAATGAACAATCAAGGGAACTGCTACTTAGAAGCATACCACTGCTATGACCCAATATGCAAAAAGGAATGTTTCAATATCATTTAACTCAAGTTCAAATTTGATAATGATCCTAATGAAAAAAGTGACATAACTTAAAAATTACAGTATACTGTCGCTGCATTTTGCTGTATAAGACATTATAAAGTGTAGCATAATGTTATGGAATAATTATGGGAATTTTCATATTCTAGAGACCATAGAAACCTATATGATGGCTTAAATGTGCAATATCGTGACCACAGAATAAGAGGTTTGTCAACCTCTTAATCTTAACAAACATGGGTAGCCCAATAAGATATCTGGTAAAAGCAGTTCAGAAAGCATTGTCATCGCACAGAATATCCTAGCAAGTTTGTTTGTTTATGTGTGAGTCAGTGTGAAACAATCACAGGACGGAAGCAGATACATTGGCTCTCTGCTTGCTTCGAGGTGTCTCAATGTACGAGTTAATCACGTGCACAAAACTTATATGTCATCCAAAACTAACTCACAACACAAGAATTGCATTTCCACGGTAATTTGTGGGGATTCCTATTAACCGAAATAAAAAACGAAACCATTGATAACCGAACTTTCCCGCCTTGCCATATATGGAACAGCCGTGTGCGCAAGGCTTCAACAATGGAAAGCAGAAGCCACGCCCATTGTCCTTACGCTGCACTTTCCACTGACTCTCGGTTGAAAAATACCTGGAGTTCCAAGAACACGTAGTACGGTAGAGGGCACTTGTCACGGGCCGTTGTAAAGCTATATTGGACAGCACAGCTGATAACAGTCACCAGGTAGTTTCGCTTACGTTCGCTTTTTAGTCATCTAAAGTTAGGCGTCGCTTTATTTATCTGACATTGTATTTAATCATATCCAACCACCCACCAAGCCGTTTCTGGCATGGGACTCCTTTTCGCCAAGCTGTTGACTGTGTTCGGTGACAGAGGTAAGATATATTGTTAAACAAATGTATTGAAAGGCTATCGCTGACTTGGCCAGATCGAGAATCGATTTCGGATATGTTTAAAACTAATTTCTTTCATACTCTCTTCCTCATACTTCTATATCTGTGCTGTCGGTTTATAGATAATTAATAATTCATTTGAAATGTATTTGACTTATCTGGCGTCGGAATGTAGCTTGTTTCAATGTTATAACCGGATAGTTAATGGCCTTGTTAGGATACATTTGTTGTGGGGTTTCAGTAGCCTATTGGAAAAGTTGCAGAACTTATAGATTATGTTGTGGTCATAGTAATATAACGCATACATTGTATTCAATTTGACATTAAACTTTTCTACAGAGCACAAAGTCATAATTGTAGGCCTGGACAATGCTGGCAAAACAACAATCCTCTACCAATTGTGAGTTCTTTATATATACGTTGTCTTTATTTATATAATATAGTCTGTTAAAACATTTTCATGGAAACAGAGATAAGAGGTGGAATTCAATAGTTCAAAATAACGCCTATATTTTGTCATTTTACTGTAGTTACATTTTTAACGCCAATTCGTGTTTGCCCAACTTCCAACACATTCAGCCTGACACAGGAGGCAGTTCACACATCGCCAACCATTGGCAGCAACGTCGAGGAGATTTCTGTTCGAAAGACTCGATTCCTTGTGTGGGATATCGGAGGCCAGGATAGCCTCCGAGCCAGCTGGAACTCCTACTACTGCCACACTGAGGTAGGTTTACTAATCTATCGCTCACACTCTACGATGTGTAAATTAGGCAACTAACCGAAGACACTAGCAGGAGGCTACTGGTAGCTTATAAATAGACTTGATTTTCATTTTGATCTTGACAGTGTAAAGGCACAACAACAACAAAAAACGCTCCTTAACTTTAAACCCACATTTATTTCCTACTCAGCTATCATATGCTGTTTTCTCCATTGGCTTTCATTTTGAATGAAAGTAGAAACATCTTTAACCTCTAAAATCATAAACTAAAATTCAAACAGGAAATGTATCTACAGGATGTACATCTACAGGACAATATGCAGCCTACATTTGAATATTAATAAGTATTAAGATTTGACATAATACCTCTTTAACATATAGCACATAACATATATTTGCTGGCCAAGTATTGATAATATACAGTTTGTAACTTGTATTCACCATTACATAACTTTTACTTACAGTGTACTTTACAAATCAGTATTTATCAGCTATTTTGTACTTTGAACTGTACTTTTCATAAATGTACACAACAACAACATCCTATATAGCCTTCACGATTCATTTCCATTGTGTGGGGCGGAGCACCGTATGGCATTGGATGGAGAGGTGTTTTTGTTTTGATTAGAGTTCCAGTTTAACAAGTGTGACTCGAGAATGACTTACTAAACCTTTAATGTTGTCTGGTCCCGTCAGATTGTCATTCTGGTTGTGGACAGCACCGACCGAGAGCGAGTCACCTTGACCAAAGAAGAACTACACCGTATGCTGGCGCACGAGGTAATCGTCGCATTGTGGTTTGAGGCCTATTTTCATGGATGTACAGTGTGAATTCAGCATTTGTAACCCTATAGCTTTTCCCTTCTTGCTTCTTACTGTAGCCTATAGTCACACAGGAAGGTTGATGTCATATTTATTGTACGTACATATTCATACAGATTCCTGTCCAGACAAAAACTATTTTGTAATCTATTGTTTGCTAAAAGGATCTGCTGTTAATACAGTAAAGCTTGGCACTGTGTAAACTTTCAGGATGACTAACTAAACCACTAGTTGAAACGGAATAGCAACCCGTGATGGTGTGATTTAGAGTTTGAATCAACAAGTTTGTCAGTCATTTCTGTTTTTCCACTGTCACATCTATTCTCTGTTTGCTGTCTGGGAGAAAAAAGAGAGAAGTACATTCTATTTATAATCTGTCTACAGTTTATGCATCTATGCCTACAGTATTTATACTGATAGCAAAAACCACTGTTTCCTGCGTATCGATATAGGACCTGCAGAATGCAGCTGTACTTGTTCTGGCTAACAAGCAGGACATGAAGGGCTCTATGACGGCGGCAGAGATCTCAGAGTGCCTCACTCTGAACTCTATCACTGCCCACTCGTGGCACGTCCAGGCCTGCTGTGCCCTTACAGGGGAGGGGTGAGTGATTGTGTGTGTCAGGTCGCCAGACTTTCACTTATTTTTTTTAAAAGCGATCGTAAGCACGTTCTCTGTGCGTGGTGAAAAAGTATTGGGTGCTTCCACCCTATGGCATTAAAGGGAGAGGTGTTTTTGTTTATATTTGAATTCAAATATCAAAAACCTTTCTCCAGAATTACTTACAGTACTATACCTTTACCCTTTATGTATCCAGGTAGATTAGTTAACAACAGTTTGTTTTCAACCATGGCCTGGCAAGAGGAGGTGGCGACAAGGGGGAAAAAAATGGGTACAAAAAATAAAAAGAAAGTTAAGGTTCGCTTGGCCACAGTACAAAAGAACAGAAAAACAGAAACGGTACACACAGTGCCAGTCAAGCCCCATTGCAGCCAAGAGATGGCACTGTATACACTTGACAATTGAAAGCTGGCTACTGTACCACCAAAAATAATGAAAAGTTTGAAAGGTGGTGTTATGTACCTGTTGTTTTGCCCTATCCCGAAACGACTTTAATTTTTATTTTTTATTTTTTTTATTTCTATTAGACTTCCGGCCAGTTTGGACTGGATGAGATCACGGGTTCTGGCAAAGTAGAGCTTCCTCTACTGGATCAAGGGTGTAAAATAAGCTATTGTTCATGGATCACATCTACTGTGGAAATAATTGGTCTGCAACATTTCTGCCTCAAGGAGAATGGCTGCAAAGAACAATCACAGGATAGGGAATTTACAAGTCGCAAATGCTGCTACATTTTGATTGCGACTTCGTCAAGATGCTCTGCTGTCTACCAGCCAATCTTACTGGGACCCAATCGGCCCAGTTGACTGGCGGTGCTTAGAAAACTCCCTAAAACCTTATTGCAGGTGTAACAGTGTAAGTATTAATGAAGGGTTGTATTAGACATTGTGGCCTCTGTACACGTTGGCATCCTGCCTCCTTTGTAAATAATAAGATGTGCACTTGAGATTGGACATTATATTTAATCTGTCTGTTGTGGCCTCATGCTAGAGGCCCAATGTGTTTACCTTAGAGCTTATCTGATGAGCTGGCTTGATACCATCCACTGTCAATCTGAGTATCACTTGCATGGCTGCAGTAACAGTAGTTGATATGAATGCATAAAAGTTTTCACCACAAAACATGTTGAAATTTGGAGCTAAGTTACAAGAACAGCATGCTCAAAAAGTACAGTTTGATTTAAATTATTAGTTTTTACATACATCTTAATTTCTCAAGCAATTTCTGAATTAGCATATTGCACATTAACATATTGTAAATTAGCTGAATTTTCCCAAATGGAGTGGACACTTTATTTTTTACTTTTGGATCTGAGGGACTGATATTTACCAGCTGTGATTTTTTAAAATAATATTTTATGCATAGCATGATCCATGTCACTAAGAGATACCCATATGTTAGACAAAATGGCCATAGTGATTTTAATACATTAATGTATATATGTATATTACAGAAAATCCCTGAATATGAGCCTATATATGAGTTTATATATTTTTAATAAATGTTTTGTATTTTCAACGATGTTGTGTGTAGGTCCTTTTATTGAAGCCTATTGTCAAAGATTGAAATTGTAATTGAACGGTATGAAAACGTATGGTCCACAGATCAGCTGGCAGCAATGTATAGAATACGTTATCCTTAATGTTTTTCCAAAGACTGAACAGAACAAAAACACTAATATCCTCAACAAAACATCAATCCATACCTTAGTGTGGCATTGCAAACAATTATTGAACATTTACTGTTTATAAAGGTGTTATTGCAAAACGCGGCATACATTTTAAATTTTGGTAGCGTATAGCACAAATATTTGTGTTTTAATATCAAACAACATGAAATTTAACTAAAAAGGAAAAATAAAGGGGGCATCCGGATTTGAACCGGAGACCTCTTGATCTGCAGTCAAATGCTCTACCACTGAGCTATACCCCCGAATGATGCCGGTAAGTTTTTCATTCTATATTAACATAACTATAAATTACAATTCAGGACTGCAAAAGTTATCTGTCAATAAGATTGGTTCTTTTTTTTTTTTTTTAACTGCATTTTAAATTATGGCTATGCATTGCGATTTTGTCGTCTGTATCAGCGGCCTTATTAACGTCGCTTGACCACTAGGGTGAGACTACCACTCGACAATTTACACTGTAGCAGTTTACATGAGTTTCATCTCTGCGCCATGTTTCCTGCTATACAATATTACAACCAGTAGAGGGCAGAGATTCAAATGATGCTAGGAGAGAATGTCCATGTGTACAATTGGTTTCCTATCAGAGATTTTCAGCGTTTGGTTTACCCTTCAGGTTTAATGTATAGCATGATCTAAGCATAGATAACATTTTAAAATGACATTGCATACAAAAAGAATCATCAAAAGGTTGATAACTGCACATGTATTTATTAATTTGACAGTAATATAATGATATAAGGCAAAGGATGAGGCAAAACACCTTCGATGTTGAAAAACAATCAAATTTGTGGACTGGGTGTGAAGTCTGTGTGTTGACATGGCAGACACCAGTAGAAGTCAGGAATATGACATCACGTTGGGTCACTAGCCACAAATAACCATCACAATACATGGACTCCAACTGAACATTTTATTTCATGCTTTTTCGCTTTAGTCCAGCTTATATATTTTTTTTCTAGAAATAGAAATTAATTTCTTACTCTTGTAGATTTTATACACCTGCATAGAAACTAAAGTCAAAATCAGTCCACACTTCCAGGTAAACATTTCAGGAAGTGCATAGCCTTGGCAATAGAATATCTACTACAGATATGTTATACTGCTAGCCATAAGCAGTCTACAACTGTAATTGAATGATTGGCTCAACGCACTTAGCGTTTAGCTTTTCAGTCAATACATTTTTAAACGTAACCCAGTAGGACAAACATAGAAAGGTTAATTAGTTTAAAATAAAAAATGACAAAGGCAAAATGCATCAAATGCACTTTACCAATAAATCAGTTCCACCTGAGCGGTCAAATTAAACGCTGGCATCTCTTCATCGGCATCGCTGGAGGAAGGGCACAGGGTAGGAAACAAGGTCAACCAGTGAGAAAAGCCATGGCCTACTTTGGTGCGTCCAGTTGGGCAGCTTCATGGCTCTACACTGAACAGAGGGGCGTGTTTGTCCCAAGTCTATTAGAACATCCCTACTACGCCATACAGCGCCCAAGTGCCTTGTCTCCATTACTACTTATCTCATGGATACTAGCTATGGCTGCTCCTGTTCGAATGTGTGTGTTTTAGTGTGTTTAAGAGAAGAGTCAGTTTAATTTGCGAGTGTTTGTGAGTAAGAGAAGAGTCAGTTTAATGTGTATGAGTGAGTGTGTGTGTGTAAAAGAAGAGTCAGTTTAATGTGTGCGAGTGCATGTGTGTGAGGAGTCAGTTGTGTGTGTGTGTGTGTGTGAGAGAGAAAAATCAGTTTTGTGTGCGTGCGAAGACTCAGTTGTGTGTGCGAGTGCACGTGTGAGTGCACGTGTAAGTGAAAGAGGCCGAGCCACAGTTTTGACCTTGTTCTAAGACTGTAACAGAGGAGAGGTTAGCCTTGCAGGAAGCTCCACCACACCACAGACCCCTGGCTGGCAGGGGCAGAGGCCCTTTACCCCTCCTCCTCCGGTCCTAGCCATGCCAGTCGTGCTGACTGCAGTTTCATTCTTACACACCTGAACGGGTCCCCATATAGAGGCAGTGGATGGTCCCCTAATAAAATATGTCCCTGTCAGGCTGTCACAAGGGCAGACCAAGCGCTGCTATGAACCACGGTGTGCATGTATACAAGCGCCGACATGGCCTTGTCTGAACGGACCTTGTTTTGACTAGAAACATGGTCAAAGAGGGTTTCTGGCCTCCCTCTGATAGGTCTGCAGCGGCTGAGTGGGAGAAAAACAGGTTTAGGAGACTTCACTCAGGCTTGAAGGTAAACATTAACAAGTGGTGACCTTGATTTTTTTTTTTTCTCTTCTTTTCACATGTTGACATGAAGGATAACAAAACCAAATCTACTTTTTAATGTACCAACACCAATGACTACTCGTGAATCCCAGAATTCACTAGCAACTTAAGCGGTTAACCATCCAACTAGTCAGTTACAAGAAAACAGGACACCAAATGATGGCTAGCAAACAGCTGAGCTGGCTGCGGGAGCAGGCTTACTTACCAGACACGTTCACCACTTTAGCCTACCCCACTGAACACTTAATACACATCGAGACCTCTGCACTAGCCCTGGTCACCTGCTGGCCACAGCTGGGAGAGGAGACTAGCGGCCACTCAAGGTAACTTCCAGCTAAGCTAGCGGCCAGTGATCTCCCCATAAACTCCCTCCCCATTAAAAAAAGAAAAAAAAAGAAAAAAAGAAAAAAGGCCTTTGGTGTTGGTCCCTTCAGTCCAAACAGCCATTTGGGAGGGGGGTGGGGGGGCAGAGGACCCCCTCCCTGGATCCTCTGTGACCGGTGCGGTGGTGACATCGCCACGGTCAAAATAAAAACAAAACAAAAGAAGGTCCCATTGCCAGTGAGCCATGGGTGGGGCTCTTGGCCTGGCTTTGGGGTGGGGGTGGGTGGGGGGGGAAGGGGTCAGGGCTGGGAGCTGCCCTGGCTGTCGGGGTCTGTCTCCGAGGAGCTGGTGTCCGAGTCCGTATCGTCGTCGTGGTGACGGTGCACGTCCTCCGCCGGGCTCTTCTCCCGTATCCGCCTGTGGGTGGCGCCCAGGCGTGCCAGCAGGCCCTGGTAGTCATAGCAACCCCGCTTCTCGCCGAAAGGATCCTGGGCAAACGGGCAGAGGGGCAGGGGTTTAAGAATGATGGAAAATTAAATAAAAATATATATCAATAGATATTGCCTTAAAAAGTCAAGTCTGTCATTCTGGAGAAAGCTTGTTGATATTCATTTGAAACAAAACATCTCCCTTCGATGCCATACACACATCGGACACGCTTCGCACAGACTAGGTATGTGTTGTGTGGTGTGGTGCTGTCTGAGCCACTTTGTGTTTACAGAGCCAGGGCTGTGTAGAAACAGCTGACTGTTAGTTTCACAACACACACAGAATGGGCACCTGGTGGACTGTGAGGAGATATTTGCTGAATTTGACAAAGTGTATTAGCTTAAAAAAGTTTTATTTTATATAAATTGCATCTTTTCTTGTTATATAAAGCAAATGTACTTTTTTGCCACTGGATGGTGGACCAATCAGCAACCAGTGCTCGACAGGGATAAACAGGGCTGATGAATAGAGGGGCAGAGGGAACACAGGTGATTCACCTGCATGTTCTGTCCCTGAAGGTGGACTCTTTCCTTGCAGACACCTTCATAGAAGTCAAAGTACTCCAGGAAGGACTTCTCCATCACACTCCTACAAACATACACACCAACAAATATATTGGTAAAACAATTCCGTGGGAAAAGAGATGATGATGGAGGAGAGAAAGAGATGATGATGGAGGAGAGAAAGAGATGATGATGGAGGAGAGAAAGAGAT
>JAODUG010000023.1:528072-538432 GCA_027564795.1 Aphredoderus sayanus | reverse complement strand
CAGTGCACATCATATGTCTGTGTAAGCTGTAGAATTAGGTTTAGCGCCTTCTATCTGCCACAAAGAGCTAGTCATTTTCACCCAGAAGACATTACGAGGGTTAAGTCATTAGTGAGAGGACTATTCATTCCATTTCTTTTAAATAAACGATCTTTCTAAATATAAGTACCTCACAGAAGTCACAATATGCACAAATAGAGCCTTTGTGATAAGATCCTTCGTCATCTTCATCATCTTCATCATCACCAGCACTGTCATCACCCTCGTCACCATTGTCATCTGTCAGAAATATTACAAACACTTCTTGGAAAAAGTTGATGTGAGCATCTTACTGAAGAATATTGCGGCAATATTGATATATTTCTATGCAGTCTATATTCTTAGATCTACTTACCCACTTGTTGACTAAAAGTATTTATGGTAAAATTCTGTTTTGATCCACCAATATTTCATGAATAAAATAACCAGAACATGGAAGTTTTTTTTTACAACTATTTGAGGAAATTTTTAAAGAAACTGAAAATTACATTAGACCATTGAGAAAAGCAATTAAATACAAAGCATGTAAAAAAATAAAATAAAGGAAAAAAATATTTTTTCTTACTTACGGTTACTGCATCATCAATACATAACATTTATCAGGAAATGATTATAGTTAAGCAAATAGTGGAACAAAAACGTATCTGATGAATCCTAATTATTTTTAACTTGTATTGGGCTTATGTTGGTTTTGTAACATTCCTACAGATGCAAACAAAGAACATTTAAGTCAAATGTTTATGGTATTTATAATACCACATATGAAAGGTTGAAGTTCAAGATGGTGACAGTTCACACACTTATCAAGACAAAAACATTTTCTCACATCTCTTATATATTACAACAATACTCTCTGTATTGTAAATTGTAACATTGGTATTACAACACGTTTAACACCTGATTTCCAGTAACAAATTTGCATTCGTGCAGTTTATGATCAATTGATTTATTTAATGATTGAAAGTAGGGTTATAGAGATATCACAGTGGTGTATATCAGTTTCCAGACTGGGTTTTACAATCAAAGAAAGTCTGTATGAAGAAAAAAAACCAGACTCAACCATTTAATTTCTTGACAATGATGATTGACAGAGCATTTTCGCATGTGTTACAGTAAAAGTCTACATAAAGAGATGTTTCTCTCTTTTCCCAAAAACTCTCTCCCCCAACAATCTTATAAACATATTGACATATCATATTTCTTAAAATTAAGTGGAGTTATCTTTTCAACAGTAGCACATGCTACTTAGTCATCATACTATCCCAAATAGGCAAATAGATATGAAGGGAAATATAGCATACAAATCCAAATATTTACTTATTGTCATGGGATAAAGTGAAAGTGCACATTTCAGTTTTTCTATTATCACATATATAAGAATATAACTGGCTTTGTATTATTTAAATACTGACTATGTATAAGTTAGAGTTTATATATATATATATATATATATATATATATATATATATATATATAGATTGATTGATGTGCTCTCATTTATACATGGTACTTTTCTAATACGAAAACCACACTTTTAAGTAATTACATTGTGTTCATAAAACTGTTTGACAGACAGTGATAATAGATGCTCCACAGAGAAAGAAAGAGATTGAGAGATATGGAGAAAGAGAGAAACTCTACATCTGTTGGTAGTCTATACTTAATGAATTTAGTGGCCCTCCTGATCATCCCCTTTCCGCTTTATTCTCCCTCTGCCTGTTTCTCTTTCTATCAAGAGCCCCTCTCTATATCACTGTCTCTCTTTCTCTGTATTCATATGGAGACACAAATACAGGTCAATCCGATCCAAAGCAAATGAGAAAGGAAGATCCTAATGAAGGTACCGCTCTTTCAAACCAAACACAAATCAAAAGATCTCAAACTAGTGACCCGGTGACTGATTCCAGAGACAGGCCTGGGTTCTGCGTGAAAACTGGCACTTTGTTCTTTTTCTCTCTCTCTCTGTCAAATCAATGCTTCTGCAGTCCTCAAGTTCATATCTAGTGTACTGTACGAAGGACTTCAGACAGTCGGACGTCAGACGGGCCAGTTCAATTTCCCCATAGTGCTCATAACTCTATTTAAGCAGGGAGAAGAAGACAGAGAGTCAGACAGCAAGGGTAATAGACAGCTGAAAAGGGGCACAGGAGGGACTTCTAATGGCCTATATGCTCTGGTTCAAGCATCACACTTAAATGGCTGGCTAAGAAGTGTCAGAGGCTTTACGAGCACTAACGAGGGGAGGAGCCATGGTGTTGCTAAGCCCCGCCCCTCCCAAGCTCTACTGTAATAGCTCAAGACAGAATGGGATGAGCGGGGATTGAAGACATACAGTGTAATCATGGACCTTGAACACTGGTAAAGCAAACAACATTTTTTAAACTTGTTAATTACCTTCGTGGTCATCATCATCGTCATCATCATCATCATCGTCATCATCATCGTCATCATCGTCATCATCATCGTCATCATCATCATCATCGTCATCATCATCGTCGTCATCGTCGTCATCATCGTCGTCGTCATCGTCGTCATCGTCGTCGTCGTCATCATCATCGTCGTCATCATCATCGTCGTCATCATCATCGTCGTCATCGTCATCGTCATCATCATCGTCGTCATCATCATCGTCGTCGTCGTCATCGTCGTCGTCATCATCGTCGTCATCGTCATCATCGTCATCTCCTTCATCATCATCGTCATCATCATCATCATCATCATCATCAGCAGCCAGCCCTTGCTCTTGGGTAAATGGCAAGTCTTGCGCCTTAACACCAGGAGTCATCGGGGTCTGGAAGGAGCACAGAAGGGCCAGGAGGAGACCCAGGATCCATGTCTTACAAGAGGCCATGTTTATTCACAGTGAATTGGACCGGATCAGATCAAATAAATAAATCTTCTGTCAGGAGTCCAGCACATGCACGTTGACACCACTGCAGCTCTTTGCCTACCTGTCCCACACACACACAATCAGTAGTTCACAAACCAATCACGCTTGCATAAAAACCCAGGAAACTCGTTAGGGAATGGAAGCCAGCTATAAATGGATATCGGAGGGATAACGTCCAGTGCACAGCAGGTATTCCAAGCAGAAATCCAGACACTTGTTCCCAACTCCTGGAAAAAAAATATCCCTGGAAAAGCAGGTATCCTACGGAAACTCAGGACAGGACAAGGGTTTCCTTTACTCCAGTTGAGTCCTGGCGTCTGACTACAGTAAAAATCTCTGAGGAGACGCGTTAGATACTGGACAGTGCTGGAGACAGGCAGGTCCAATGTGAGACCCACAGAAAAAGAGCGAGACCAACCTAGGGGGTAAAATGAGAAGAGGGGGGGGCAGTTAGGTTGACTGACAGGGGCAAATGGTTGTGGGACCAGCCTTTACTATCCATAAGTTAAAACCTAAGAAGAGATTGGGTGATCAGGGGTGTTGGGGTAAAGACGTAGGGCAGGGCACTGCTTGCTTGCCTGTCATCAAATTGAATTTAACTTTAGAGCGAATCTATGGAAAAAGTGACCCTAAGCACAGATGACCATATATTCTGAGAGAAGGGATTAAGAATAGCTGGTAGTGACCAAAGGAGAGACAATGTAAAGGCTAAGGGTAAATGTCTAGACTACTTAGCTTGGAGAATAAAAGCAGGGCAGGGAGAAGAGCACAGGTTACAGGTTTTTAAGTGTTAGCATGTATTCTAAACCATATTACCCAGAGTGCTTCACTTCATATTTTCATGAGTTCTGTTGCCACTCTTAATTAGCTGACTATGAGGGACTTGGCTCAGATACTTATCAAAGTCAATCCACGTTTATGCTGCTTATCCTGCCTGGCCCATTTCTCTCAACCCTGCCTTAACCTGACTCCTCAAAATAGTTTGTGCAGGGTGGGGTTGACCACTCTATTTAAAACTACACACTCTCATAGTCAGTGTAATGTGACCTTCCCTAGCTTAATCTGAGGGTCCAACATTTATCTACCCCCAACAGTCCTTCCTACTGTCAATGTCTACCTCTCCTATCAAGACAGAAGTCAATGGTAGACTGAGAATGTTCTTAAAGCACAAATACTGACCAGGTCAATACCTCAAAAATGCCACTGTTAAAATTAATATAACTTGAAAGAAAATAAGTATGATAAATAGGCTTACTGATTACTATAATTCCAAGTTCCAAGCACAATAGTTGCTGGAATCCAATTGAGATTTTTAAGACTATTATTAGGGTTCCAAGAACTGAAGGTTGCTTGGAATGAAGACACAGCGGTACAACTTTATAAGAAATGTAGTATGTGGATGCCATGTCCTTCCTTTCATAGCTACCTATGCTCAAAGACAAAACTGGCTGTTCATGGGTAAGTCATCTTATCATTTATTTTAATAATAGTGTCTATATCTGGCAACATTTTCATATTGTAGTGATTGAATTTCTTATTTTGGATATTTAGTCAGGTTAGTGTTACATGCATACCAGTTTATTTTACTTTTTAAATGATGCTGTCTTTATTGTCAGTGACCATGTTTTTGCAATTTTATGATTTGTACTAAGGCTTGGAGATGTACATACAGTTGCTGAAAACTGCTAGTAGACGCCAGCAGTTGCATAACATACCCATCATGTGGTTATGGTGTCCGTACACATTCAAGCGCTCTTAAACTTATTCAAAGTAGGCTCATGGAACAAGGCTCAGCTGAACTTTTCAAGAACTTGAACTGGGTTTCATTTGAGGCTCTCCAGTCAGCACTAAAATTTCAGTTTAAAAACAAAGATCTAGTCTAATGTCTAATGCTTACATGCTGCATGACATTGAGAAACAGCTGAGCCTCAAAAAGCGAAGGGGAGCAGGACCAGTAATATGTTCAAGATGAAGAGTGCAAAGTAGCTGAAAGTGGAGAAGTGCTGGCACATACCAGCCACGTCTTCTCTTTCGGTTCGGGTGACCTGGCTGAAGCTGTATTGGAACACTTGACCCACATATTTAAATGCCACAGTCTTCACATCCCCCACCCTGTCCCATGTTATATATAATGTATTTTTTATAATGAATTTGAATCTCTCATTTTCTCTCATGAGTGTATTTACCACAAGGCAAGACTAACAGGGAGAGTTGACACTTAAGAAAAGTTCTTGGCCATGTGCCCTTACTCCCCTATGCTCTTCCTCCACCCCTCAGTAACTCAACGGTAAGTAACAGCATACTTTTACATTACAAAAGAATGGCTTATATTTACAGTGCTATAAATAAAAGCAGTAGGTTGACCCTAATATCGTTGCCAAATCTTACAAACCAGAGCTAGATTTATTTGGATCCCATGACTTTGACACAGTCCAAACTACATCTAGAGTTTTGTCCATGTAAGGATCGGCTAAAGTGGGAAATGATTTTCCACGATACCACTAGCTTAGAGGGGAGGGGGGACAGTATAGTTACAGCTCTTATGCTGTATAGCATTTATGCTAATTGGAATACAACACAGGCACCCTGCTTAGGAAGCTATTCATATGTAAAATATTAACAAAGGAAACATGGCTATAAAGGTATAGGTTATGGTGAACCAGATAAAAACCCACATATTAATCAAACAGTGTGTAAAAGATCAAATGTAATTAAAAGGTTTAGAATTCTAACTGAACTTGTCAAACGAAATATGTTGTTGATTGACACCATATTTGGAACCATTCAAATAGGAAACAGCCACACATTAACTATGTAATGTCAAGATTATGTACCGGAAGATAAAACAAATAATAAATAATTAATATGCAGTACAACTACTTTAGACAGTTCTTAGTTTATTACAGCAATTAAAAAAATTATTAATGCAAGAAATGGAATATACGACATACAAATACAATGTTGTTGGAGGAAAATATAAAAAGGTTGCTAAAAAAGTACAGTATGTCTATATTGTACACCATAGTATTTATAGTACATCTGGTCACAATTCTACTTTTCATTGGTTTCACATGTAATTAATAAAATAATAGAAAATATTCTAGATGAAATGCTTAATACATTCTAAAATAAAACTGCCAACAAAAACAATTATTCATATTAAAATATGATGTAGTTAAAGTATTCTAAAACCCTGAGTAAACTTTAACTGCACTGGTCCACTGCACGTTTGGAAATGCTTGTGCCTGGATTTCAATTTAAAGCTCAGGTTGGAGAAAGTGGAGTTATATCTATAGCAAAAAAGAAAGAATATGATGTAACAGGTGTTATTTAGTATCCATATATAGTTCTGTTGTGACCCTAGCATTCAGTAGATATATATGACCATACAGTATACTATAGGTATATGGTTCCAGATCAGTACTACTGTAACACTGTAAAGTTTCTAGAGGCGGTGTGAGTTAGTGGAACTCTACACTTGTTTGTGGATTTGGTTGGGTAACCGTCTACTGTAGATTTCCCAGACTGAGCTTGCAAAATCATGATGGTCATTAATGTCATGGGTTATTAAAACACTGACTTACCTCTCTGGACAGGAGGCGGACGGGTTGGCTTTATTAAATTACTCTGAGCAAGAGATTCCACCATCCAGGAGAGGGCGCTAGAGCAGTACTCCAACTAGGAAATGGAGATAGTGGGGATGACAGATGGATAGATGCGTTGGACACTGCTGAGCAGGCAAAATTGACAGCTGCAGTCCATATTCAGAGGAACCAAACACACACACACAGACAGACAGACAGACAGACAGTGAGTCCCCCCCCCACTGACAACAATCCAACCATAACAGACAAAACATACATATCATCCATGCATGGATGTGCCTTGTTGAAGGGGTGCACTGACCTCTGTTTCTAGTGTTCTGAGCCTGCGGTCATGGTTGCGGATCTCAGATATTTGTTTCAGCACACTGTCAACCCTACAGAAAGAAAAGTCTCAATATTTCAGGTAGACTGTTATGTAGTGGTGGAGTTGATTCCCCTTCTGCCCAGATATATGGTTTCTCCTTAGGGTCACTTTAGTGCTTCATAAAAAGGTCACAGAAACAGTGACACAGACGAATATTACATATGACGCAAACTTCTTGTTATACCAGATTTTTTTTTATACTTTGCACTGCCTGATCAAAAGGGTTACAGCAAAATGGGGTACCACATGAAGAGGCACTATAGGCAAACATTTATTTCCAAATATATGTTTCAAATTACTGCATTATCATCAAAATGAGTATCTTAGCTCTGCAAGCTAAAAGCACAAGTACCATAGAGTGAATGCCATGGTGACAAGGCCTCTTACTTGACAGAGGTGCGTTTGATTCGGGCCGCATCACTCTCTTTGTGACGCTTGTTCTCAACTGAGAGGAAGTTTTCTTTCTGAATGGCCTCCCAGGTGTTGAGTTCACTGGCATTCCTGCCCCGCAGCTCCAGAACTAGAGTGGAAGAGGGCAAGGAACAAGGGAAGAAATAAGCCTACCATACTGCATGATCTGAAACTTCACATCAAATATAAATATGATTGAATTAATATTAAAATATGAATTTAGAACAGCAGCCTACTGTTAGTTAAAGCTGCATATGATAACCCATTTACTGTAAAATATATAATTTAATAGGTATTTCTATTATAATTAGCCTTAGTGAAACCAACTAAATAACATCATAACCTGTCAATCATGGCTTTTTTTTTTACCCAAATAAGCATCTTCGAGTAGAATAAATAACTGTTTCCATTGCATTTTTTGTGTTCATGAATACAGTCAGGAAAGTCCCTACACAAACAATTAAATGTGATTGTTTTTCTTCCTATTGACAAAGCTATGCCTGAAATTATTTCTTCAATTACACACTGAAAATAATAACTTTATGTTATGTTTTATTAATTTATTACATTTTAACATCTCTAATTTAACATCTGTATTTCCTAATCATTCCTGCATCAGCCAACAGTCCTTCCTTCTATTGGTTAGTTCCACTACATGTTAGCTGCTTTCCTCACCAAAGTGTTTCATCTTGGAGGACGGGATGCGTCGGATGCATCTCTTGATGATGAGGTGTATGTGGGAGAGGATGATTAAGGGCGGAGCCAGACTGGGCCTGGAATGATATTCCACTATAAGGTTGTAGCGCTGGAATTTCCAATAGTTATCGCTGTGCCCCTGCACCTTGGAGAAGGTGTAGCTGTAGACAGGAGAGAAATGAAGGTAACACACAGGTCCAAAAAAAAAAGACCTTATCAAAGCCTGTCAAAATCTTATGGCTGCTTTCCACTGAGATACCTGAAGACTGTCTTGAATTAACCTAACAAATCATTTGAGGCTAAATAAATCATAAGTTCAATAAAGGTTAATTCAAGTTCACACAATCAGTCTACATGAGTCTGTCTGGAATTAGTTCCAGACAGACTCATGTAGTAAAGTTAATTGTGCATGCAAGCTATTCTTAAGCAGCCCGAGAAGTAGAACATGGATCACATCGATACATATGGCAAAAAGCAATGGAAAACAGAAAGGCAATTTGTTCAAGCCCACAGAGCAGCAGTTAATATTATAAATAGCCTTTATGAAGAAATCAAACATATAATAAACAAGAAAGGTAACACAGTTGCCATAAACAAAACCAGTGAAAGACTGGCAAGAAATTGCCACGACTGAATGCTACATTAATAAAATATTTTGATACAACCATAGGCATATATAAAACCTGTTGGTTATTTAAAAATCACATACATTATACTTCAATGCTGTATCTGCATGTCACTAATTTGTGTGTGCAACAGCGTTTCTTGCTAGAAGAAATTGGTGCCGGTCAGTGTGTCCGGGAACGTTTCAGTTTACCGGACAATTGAAAGAAATTCCGGTCAAATACTATTTGTGTTCATTATTGAGCTTAAAAGCAATTTATAGGCATGCTATACAAAAAATGACAAGTTAAGAGTGAAGGTTATTGTAGGCTCTACATCTGCGTGTCTTTTGGGATCGCTGTGTCGCGCCGCTGCAGTTTATAAGAGGCGGTCGACGGAGGCTTTTGGATAAACACACAATGTCAAATATAGACTGACAATATTATTTTACTTCACGACATTTAACCATATCCATGAACCATGAATATATTAAACGATAATATTAATTAATTATTCAGCGCGTCATTTAACGGCGCATCATAGTGAGAAGTCGGTTACCAGTAGCGTGGTCTTATATCAACGAGCGCTGATTTAGGCTAAATTAAATCAATTCACAATTCTTATGAAGCATTTCTTATATTTTAAATGGATGAATAATATCCTACATGATGTATTCCAGGTCACGCTCTGGATACGATCTTGCAGACTGTCGCGCGCAGCCACCTGTGATGATTTGAGGCTGAACATGTTGCGTGTGACAGCTACGCTACCTACAGAAGCCTAAGTTGGCACCCTATATGACACGTTTTGTGAATAAAATTATTTTTATTCGTTTGTGCACCCTACAGAAAAATATGTGCCTGAACCGTTTTAAAGCAGTAACAAGTTTAAAGCATGTTAAACAAATGAGTGATTGGGCCATTTCCAGTGCGAGAAAAAACATGAAATAAACCTCAGTAAAACTTAGCCTACCTGGATTTATTGTCCATATTGTCCTTTGTTTCCTAAAATACGGTAGGTCTGTTTGGCCAGCCGTGACTGAGCTCTCTGGGTCTCTAGCGCTCAACCTGACCTCACAGAACACGTGCTAGCGCTACTGTTGTTATGGTGCGTGAATCTACACTGCAGGCTGTTTCGATATACATGCAAGCCTATTGTTAGAAGTGTAAATGTAATTATAGCCTATTAAATACAATTAAAATGTTGCATAAGGGTAATTCTTTTCACCGGACATTTTGACCGGAGGGGTTAACATTTGTCGGACTTTGTCAGAATATTCTGGTCAAAGTCCGGCAAATTCCGGATAACGGAAACGCTGGTGTGCAGGCCTATGCAAATTATTTCAACAACTTTAAAAGGTTATAACCCCATGCACTTTTAATTTAACAGTAAGCAGTTAAAAACGTAACATTGAGAATATGGTGCCTATAGGCAGAGCTCTTTGAGGCAGAGGTGGATAGAAACACGGTGCAGGGACATCCCTATTATACAGTTGCTTATTTAACGGCCTAGTAGCCCTACTATGTAATCTATTAAAGTAGCCTATTAACTGTAAGGGTGTAGGCTACTCTATACATTTAAAATATACATTATTAAAGCTTATTTATAGCTAATTAACTAATAAATTATATGTTGCATATATTAGCAAAATATACCGTAGGTTATTTATGTTTAGGTGTATTTTAAGACATTTTTGGAAAAATCCATGTTTTGCAATCAAATAATTTCCTCCTGCAGTTGCTCTGAGGATGC
>JAODUG010000023.1:510696-522344 GCA_027564795.1 Aphredoderus sayanus | reverse complement strand
GGGGGGGTCAGGTAGTTAACAAGGGGGAGGGAGGGGGCAGACTCACGCGGACGGCCCCAGGAGGAACACCCGTACGGCCCTCCTCTGTTCGTCCGTGTGCTGGGGGCACCGCTGGGACCTGAGGCGGGGGCACAGTGCGGCAGCGTAAAGCCCCGGACACAGTGGAGGAGAGCGGCAGCAGCGGCAGCAGCGGCAGGCCGGCGGCCGCGGAAAGTCAACGTAAAACTCCGCGTACTCCGAAGGAGCGCGACGACGAGCCGACCATTCGGCGACACGGTGCGGGTTCGCGCGCTACCTCGGGGAGGCGACGGCCAGCGGGAGCCGGGGATACGGTCGAGTCGAGCGGGTGAACCATCGAGACAACGAAAACATTCCGGGTGGGAAATACACCAGACCAGAGGGTTACCGAGGCAACCATCAGCTGCAAAAGAGATAGGCCAGCGGCGTCACATTGGGGGGCATAGGTCGCCGATAGCGCCACGCCCGCCACCGCGCTCCCTCTCGGCCCCCCATAACGAAAACATTTATTTTGTTCTCTCGTCATCAGATGGTGGCACTGTGCCGAGTGTCTCACACCTGTAGGATTTACAGTTTCTTTTATTTAAACAGAATTTGATGCTGATTTTCAGTGATGGCGAGCCAATAAATCGTTCATCTAATTTGACGTCAAACTTCATTAGATGAGGAGAAAACTGTTTTTATCGTGTTACTGCGTACCCAACATATTCGTCCCATAAATTAACCCCCGCATACATGATCATTTTCACAGATGCTGATGAAAGTGATCATGTTTAAGATGTCACACGAACATGCAGTCATGCATTCTCTTATAACCAAGTGATTATTCCGAGTCTTATGAGCAAACAAAAATAGACATGCCTAAACAATTAGCGCTTATAATAAGCCTATACATTAGAATAGCAAACAAACTGCTTTACCTTAGAGGTAGTGAGTAAAACCTAGTATCAACAAGATAGTAATTTAGTAGAAGCTTATATCCAAAGCAAGTTACAGTAGTTACAGTATTAACAGTATTAAGAAACAGGGATTACAGGCCAGGCTTGTTTGAACATACAACCTATTGGGTGGCAGTCAACCATCTTAAGGACTACACCACCGTGCCGTTGCAGGATTTCAATGGAATTAGAACACCTCCTATTTTGCATAAGGTTGTATTATAAAGGTGCATAATACTGAATAATTCAATCCCTGGACAAAGAGCAACTACTCAGCAATAGTTGCACCGCTGTTGCCCTTAAAATATAGTGTTGAACCACCAGACGGCGCCATCTGATTGTGTTTGATTGTGTGGTTAATTTTATTGTCATTGCTGTGTGTATTTCTTTATTTCTTTTTGTATTTGTGTTGTTTTTTGTGCCTTTTAACCCTCCTGTTGTCCTCGGGTTTCAAACACACACCTTGTTGTGCCAGCAGTGCACATCATGTCTGTGTAAGCTGTAGAATTAGGTTTAGCGCCCGCTATCTGCCACAAAGCGCTAGTGATTTGGGTACGTTTGACCCAGAGGACATCACGAGGGTTAAAGGCAAGTCCAAGTCACACATGGACAAAGCACACAGCAACACAGGTCATGAGAGGACCCACCTTTGCCTGCTAAAATTATTCGCTAGCTTTTATTATACCATAATAAACATAATAAAATAAAACACAACAATGTGAGGTTTGTGAGTGGCTGTGCAGACAGTACCTGGTACACATTTTCTTGGTATGCTCAGAGATCACCCCACATTGCTGTGAAAGAGATGATGATGATTAAGAAAGTTGGTAACGAAGAGCTTCTGAAAAGTTTATTTGCGCTAAAGGAATTGCATAAACTGCACCTTTTGTACAGCGGATGTATTCCAAGGTCCACTTACTGTTGTCAAAACGGACCTCAATTCATCAGGGCCCAGTGTTTCGTAATTTATGCAGGGGTTGTAGTTGTACTGTAATGCAAATGAAACATGCTGTTCCGTTTTGGAATATTTAACGATAATTAACAGGAAACAATGAATGAAAATATAAAAAAAGATGGTTACCTTGTATGGCTCTGCATGTACAATGCTGTTGAGTTCACCTATAAGACAAAAGGTGTGCTTTAAATTGTAAAGGTTATAAGGTATCACAAACACTTATGAGGTTTTCACAACTATATACTTTTACTATTTTTACTATACGTTAGAACTAACACCGCCACATGTGGAAATACTGGTTAATAAGTTAATTTTAATTCAAATTAATCTAAATATTAATTAGTCAATCACCATTCAATATTATATATTATTATATTATTATAATTAAATTCAAAAGACCACACGTGCTTTTCAAATGTGTTCTTAAAATAGACACTCACCATTTTTATGTTGTTTTAAAGATTTGGTTCTTCTGGGTGAGTTTTGATGCTTCAAGAAACAAAAGATTAGATTCAGGTGCCATTCAGTGATCTAAGATTGTGTAAACTAAGGCTGTGTAACCATGCAATCACCACAAAGCATTTAACCCAAAACAACTAGAGTATAAACATATACCTTATCCGATTTTCTCTTCTTGGCTGTAACAAGAGAGAGAGAGAGAGAGATAGATATGAGTTACTGTATATGATGAACATTAATGAAGTGACTCAACAGTGGAGGATGTGGATAACCACTTAGATAACAAGTTATTAACTTTTCACCTTTTTTCTCTGCCCCATATGACCAATCATTATCATTGAGGTCGTCGTTGTCTTCTTGGTCACTCTCAGATTTGCTCATGATGTTATTGCTGGCTAACCTAATAAAGAGAAGATAAAAAAGAAAATGAGTCTCTCTATCTCACACTCCCTCACACACTCAGGATTAAAATCACAATGTGTTTACTCAATTCAAAACACTTTCTATCCCCGATAGGAAGTAACCCCTTAAAACGATTTTTAATCAATACATTCTTGTTACTCCCACCCCTAATACCCCGAAGGGCAATTCGCAAGGTCATGTAGAGTAGTCCATACACAGGGCTTTAAAAATAGATGGTCTAGAAGTCTTGGTGTTGTTCTGCCTGTAGGAAGGTCTGAGTTGGCCCACCTGTAAGCATCCTTGAGCAAGATGCCTAACCCCCTCACCTGCTCCTTGTAATACACGTAATTGTACTTATTCTAAGTGGCTTTGGATAAAAGCATGTGCTAAATGACATAATAGGCCATTGTAACAATAATGCACGCCACACGTTCTAATGCCAAGATAACACCGGGGGACCTGCGGTTGGCGATACGACTGCTATTGCGTCCCATTCCGAGGCACTTCTCCAGGTGCGGGGCGAAGCGAGACGCGGCTATTAGCCGTTTGCAGTTGGGACACTCG
Source organism: Aphredoderus sayanus (assembly GCA_027564795.1). NCBI lineage: Eukaryota > Metazoa > Chordata > Actinopteri > Percopsiformes > Aphredoderidae > Aphredoderus > Aphredoderus sayanus. The sequence goes on along the minus strand of JAODUG010000023.1, from coordinate 519,008 downwards.
CACTCCTTGTTCTTCCACTGATTGTACACCTGTCCGAATATGTCCACGCCCGGTTGATCCACGATTTCTACAACGGGGGCGCAACAAACACAATGAATAAGAAGAACGAAAGCTGTCAGGCGAGGGAGGAACCTGCCAAAACAGAAAGCCCACTTACCGAATTCCTTCATGCTTTCGTGGTCGGTCTCATCGAGGAAGAAATAGCCCTGTTTTACAGCACGATGCACCTCGAAACACAAGCCCAAACAAGCGTCATCCACCAGCTCGGAGTAGATGTCCTGGACCATGGCCTGTAAACAGAGACATTTGAGAACTCTCGGTAGAAGCTGGGGACACAGTTGTGCAAATTATAAGTCATGTGACTGGTAAAGGCATCTTCTACTGCACCTCTAGCTTGTTATCTGGGCCTGACAGGGAAATATCCTCCATTTTCATTTGAAAAACGGCAGTGGACGCCTTGACAACAACACAGTGTGATACTGCGGGAGAATTTGGTTAGTAAATAATAATAATTTAACGGCAGTCACCTGGATACATCTGTAGATTGAAATATTTACAAAATAAATGACATATGTTGCCTTACCATACTTACTTTTAAAATATCTGTACACTTTATGGTCTTCTGTCTGTTAAAGGAATACAATTATATTTATAATCGTAATAGTTTTGGCAAGCATTCAGCAACACTGCGATTACAATAAAACATTGTTTCTGTAGCATCAGGTGCGAACATTGGATCGCCCATTGCGTTACTTTGGGTTGACAAAGTTAACACTGATCCTATCGGTTAGCCAACCTGAGCGCTATACTGGCTGTACTTTTGCACCCGTTTATACTCGCGGTGGGTCTTGCTGCTTATGCCTGCTTCTAGGAAATGACAGTAGGCCACCGGTATTTCAGACGACGGTGTAGAGAAGAGGAAAAAACAAACGACTTCCTACTACTGTATATCTCCTCACCACAAACTCACCCAGGTTTCATCGCGCTATGTCAGTCTTACAGCATGTCATTATGGAGGATTATGACATGCATCCTATGATCTCCTTCAAAATAACCAGGTTTTACCCGTTGCGGTCGCAGCAGAATAGCGCTTTATAATACCGGCTCGACACACCAGAAGCCAGCCAAGGCCAAGTTTACGTTCTGCCAAGACATTAATAAATGAGCATGATTCTACCGTGCCCTACGCCGATAATCGACATTATCAACGGTCGATTAGTCGAGGCTGTTCAGTTCTCGTCTGTCAAGAGGTGGGCGGCGCTAGGTGCTTCGGTGCATTCAAGAAATACATGTTTTATGAGAAACGCAGCAAGTTGTTAAAGGTCATAGTTTATTTGCCCAAATACTTAAATTGCAAGGACATAAGAACACCCTTAACTCTAGAAAACACCAAATTTTGTCAACTGATCAGCAGTACAAACCTGTAAAGCTTTGCTGTCAAGATATTTCTACATATAAACCAACATTGGGAGAGAAGTGAAAATGTCCACATTGAAATAAAATAAAAAGAAATTCTCCCTCGTGAGTTAAAAACTCACGAAAATCACGGATGAGGGTTGCCAAATAAAAGTAACAATTACCACTCCATAAAAATATTTACAAAAAAAATAATTAAAAAAAGTATTTACCCCTATTTCAGTGGTGACTGTTCCCAAAATCCCTTTTACAAACCTCTACAGCCAGCTACTGTTACAAGTCACTGCCTATATAATCGCTCTCCCTAAATTACATAAATAGTTCAAGCTGGTTTTTGTTTAACTCAAACAACTTTTTAATGGTCTAACTCTGTTCACCACTAAAACATTTGTAAATATTATTTTCCATGAGAATATATCGGTCTCAAAACACAAAAATGACAGGTCATGAAATAGCTGGTCATTTGCCTACTCCAAAGTAACAAAAATGAGCGCGAGTAAAATCATTACATCAGGAGACTTTGGAAGGAAAAGAAATAAAACAATTACATTCATGGCGATGGAGTGCGCACACGCACACGCACGCACACTACAGCATCGGCACACAGCTTAAAGCGACAAACACTCATGCACACTCACCCCTTCATAGACATGTTTCCACACACACTCAATCACACAAAGCCAGATTAATATTAAGTGCATACCTCTTTTGGGATAAACACATTTTCAATTGAATTACAGCGAGTTCTTTACATTTTCAGATCAAACTCAAATTAAATCTCATCAGAAATAATATGGGTTCAACATCCACACATGAAAAATGGATCTGAACACATGCAAGACAAAACTACTGTATGAACCATAAAATCAACAGTAAATATAAAAAAAATACAATGGTTCAACATAGAAAAGAAACAGATCTGGAGAGCTGAAAATCTTTTATAATGAAAGAACAGAATAGGTCAAATATTTAGATAAAGAAAAAGCTAGGAAACCAGGAAATGACAACTTTTATGGTTCCATAAACTATTTCCACAGATAAGTCATGATAAACCATCAAATTGAACTGTATCAGAAATAAACTGCCCGGAATTCTGGTGGTCAAAAATAACACCTACAGCAACATACTATAACCAATTTTGTATACCTGTTATTGACAAATGCAAGGCAATTTACATGTTCCCAAGTAGTTTTCAAAATGTCAACAAAAAAAACGACAACACACATTCGAAATGGCTTAATTTTTCCTGAAAATACCGCCTCTTTAAGAACAAACAGATTAAAAACGACATCAGTAATTGAGACGTGGAGAATTCCCACTCGGAAGGGGAAAAAAAAAAAAGTATTAAAGAAAAGAAAAAATTTTTAAGGATAACATTCTGAAGAGTGCAATTTCCCCCCATATACCCTGCAAAATCCCACTCATGATAAGCCACCATATTAGCACATGGCTGAAGCCTATTCTCCATCTCCCCATTTGAACTGTCACTTCTTAGTTTTTTTAAACTCATATATATATAGTTATTAAAGACTGAGGATCAATCTGCAGTAGGCGCTTGTGACTTCTGAGTCTCAGCGCCAGGGCATAATGTAGAGATGGCTGCCGTTAAGTAGGGAATCAAAACCGAGGGTGGACAAAGAAAGAGAAAAAGTGAAACGGGGCAGTGTGTCTGCGAAACGGATTGGGGGGGGGGACGGTGTGGGTTTCAAGAAGAACGTGAAATGGGACGAGGCCATGCAGGGCAGCGCCCTCCAGTGGTGGGAGGATAGGACAGCAGGGTTGGCACAGTGGCAGAGCTCCCTGGACTCTTGGCTCAGCTCGTTGCTGCTCAGTCACGTGGGACGTGGTCAGCCCTCCCCCTCACCCCCCCCCCCTCACCCCCCTCCCTACAGTGGGGGTGTCAGTCAGAATCCGAGTCAGACGACGCCCCCGAACTGGACTCGCTGCTGTCGTCCTCAGACTTGTTCTCCTTGTCTTCTGCCCCGTCATCTTCGTCATCCTCATCCTCCTCCTCTTCTTCTTCTTCTTCGTCGTTCTGTGGTTGGGACGACACGGGCTACATTAAGACAACTTTATATTCATTCACCACCTGCGCACAGCTGAACCCAGCCATGACAGACACACAGAGAGATACAGACAGACACAGAGACAGAGACACAGAAACACAGTCAGACAGACAGACACAGAAACAGAGACAAGACAGAGACAAACAGACAGACTCAGAAATAGAGACAGACACAAACACACAAACAGAGAAACAGAGACAAACAGACACAGAAACAGAGACAGACAGAGACACAAACACAGAGACAAACAGACAGACTCAGAAATAGAGACAGAGACACAAACACACAAACAGAGACAAACAGACAGACTCAGAAATAGAGACACAGAAACAGAGACAGACAGAGACACTTGCATCGTCATCATCATCTTCCTCCTCACTGGAGGAGTCCGCCTCAGAGGAAGCCTTCTCTTGTTCTTCATCATCATCCTCGTCATCCTCTTCCTCCTCCTCCGACTCCTGTGAGCAGAGGCAGCACCACGTCACAACATGGAGCTATGTCTTGTGGCACATGCTAGACACCAAAGCTAGCTTAACCCTCATGCTGTCCTCCGAGTCAAACTGACCCAATGCACTACCTTCTGGTGCCAGCAGAAGGCACCAGTTCTAATTCCACAGCTTACAGACATAGGATGTGTATGTAAGCCATCAAAACATAAGCAGGTGGCGCCATCTGCTAGCGGAAGAAGGTAGTGCGTTTGATACCCGAGGACAACAGGAAGGTTAATATAGTAGCAAACAAATACAGTATTTTTTATGTAAAGATATAGTGGAGGTTTGCCCTTCCCAGGACTTTAACAGGAGAAAAAATAAAATAAAAACAGAAAAATAAAAACATAACAACTCACCTCTTTCTTGACCTTGGCTGCAACTTTAGCATTGGGGCCTCCTGGTTTTGCTGTACCCTTCCTTTTCTGATAAGGAAAAGAATGAGCAATCGTGAGAATTTTGCGACATCAAGAAAGACTCGTTTAACCTTCCCAGGTTTTCAGCAGACTACCAGCAGAGGGAGCCAACCGCGGAATGTCATATGTCCGTGTTGTGGTTGGCGCCCTCTACTGGCGAGTGCACCGGGTCATTTTGACCCATAGGACAGCAGGAGGGTTAAACATCAACTCCAATGTGTAGAGGCTGGACAAGCTGTGTGAACTCACCTGTGAGTTGTACTCTTTGTATGTGTTTCTCTCTTGGGAAGACAGGCTCTGTGGAAACATTAGATCGACATTGTATTTTATTTCTATGAAATTCCTTGCATATCATTTAACGAAAAGTTAAGACGGTAAACACAACTAGATGAAGTGCACTATCTAATATATACTAAAATAAAAAGGAGAATCAAAGTGGCCTGTGATGGTGATGAGATTTCAGAATTGCACTGCATTACAATTTCAGTATTCACAAGAAAAACTTAACAGTTTTCCCCCTCAAACATATCCCTGAAAAATTGTTTTTAATAAACAATTTCATGAATGGTAAACATAGACAAATGCACTGATATTCTATATTCTATTCATTTTTCTATTTTGTCTCTCTTTATGGTCATTGCTGTGTGTATTTATTTCTTTATTAATTATTTCTTTGTTTGAACTTTGTTTTTTCGTGTCTTTTAACCCGCCTGTTGTCCTCGGGGTTCAAACATGTGCCAGCAGTGCACATCATATGTCTGTCTGTGTTCATAAATTCTACCAGCGAATTTAAGCCTATGCTACTGCAGTCCAATGGCGAAGCATGAAGCCCCTGACTAATGAACCCGCTGCGTTACAGAACGACATCATAGGTCTGTGTAAGCTGTAGAATTAGGTTTAGCGCCCTCTATCTGCCACAAAGAGCTAGTAATTGGGTCAGTTTGACCAAACAGGAAGGTTAACATTCCATGATATTCCACGACAAGTCGATATCCTGCCAGTCAATGCTTACCGCAAGCCACTGTTCCAGCAGGACCTTATACTGCCTCTGTTTCTCCTCAGCTATCTTCTTGTAGCGGTCCTTCTCCTTCTGGGGACACCGCTGCCAGCGACCCCCGATCTCAGCCATGCGCTCCTTCATGGGCAGGTGGTTCAGCTCGCCGTTAGACAGCATCTCCTGGGAGAACTTCTGGTAGCCGTTTCTAGAGGGGTCAAAGGTGACCATCGTCAACACTACCCAGAGTTCACACACACACACCTACGTATGTACGCACGCACACACACACACACTCCCACACCCTATGTACACACACACGCGAGAACACACAAACACACACACGCGAGAACACACACACACACACACGCGAGAACACACGCACGCACACATGCACGCACACACGTACACACACACGTACACACAGACAAACGCACGCACACACACGCACGCACACATGCACGCACACACGTACACACAGACACACGCACGCACACACACGTACACAGACACACGCACGCACACATGCACGCACACACACAATTATTCATGAATAATCTCTTCCTGCTCTGTTAGATCAGATGTCAGATTTAGCATTTTGCTGCAGTTAGCCGCGAGGATGAATGATAACATCGATAGCTAACGGAGAAAGATTGTTGACATTTGAGCTCCATCAAAACAGAAACACCTCGTCCTTCCTCCTCAGAAGCTTTGGACACATTGGACAAGCATTGCCCAGCGTGGGATAGTGTTGTGTGGTGCGCTCTGCTGTGTGGCAACAACAGATTCTCTTGTCAGTAGCACACAGAATGGGTAGTTAGCTGATCGTGAGGATATTTGCTGATTTGACTAAAACGGTATTATCTTGCAATCACTGACTCAACCTTTAATAGGTCAACAGTATGTTGTGTATTGTATAACCTAGTTATCCCTGCTGCCATTATCCTAACGGGATATTGTGGGGTATGTCCTGTTCAGCTGTAGCCTGATGTTTGATTCTCTACATGCTTTCTTTTCTGTATACTTGCGTTGTACTTATGAAACGTCATCAGTCACAGCCTAAGCACTGTTCCGAACTGAACTTGCCAAGACCGAACTCCCTAGAACGTAAGTCCGTACTTGACGCACTCGGTATTGAGACATGCTAATGTCTCTCTCTGCATAAAAGAGTTTAACCTCGCACACCGCGGCCAGCACGTCTGACAACAGGCACTCCTCCTTCACGGCTGGCCCCTGCAGTGCCACGCAGGGCCAGCAGAGGGTGCTGCCGGCTGCAGGCTGGTCGCAGCCTCCGCTTTTGCAGAGAAACACAGTCAGCCTGGTTAGAAACTCTGTCTTCTACGCGACCGAGAGGCAGGAAATGCTAAATGTATAATGTATTCCATACGTGTTATTTAATTACTGCCTCAACTGCTAGAGGAGAGCAGATGAAATAAAGAAAACAAGGATCAGGAGAGATCAGGAGGGGGGACATTCTTGACTCTAAGGAGGGATTAACTCTGGGACAATGGAATACTGGGAGATTAAAGGCCTAAAACATGGCCAGTCTGTTTTGACAGCTCCTCCGCTCTCATCTTCTCTCCCCTCCCCTCAAGAGGCATTGCTTGTAATACTGACTACAGGCTAACATAGTTACCGCTTATCAACAAGACATCACAACACTATACTACTGGTTTACTTTCTTTTTGCAGTAGAAAAGTACTTCTGGCAGGCTTATCTGGTCTGAGCACAGTACTATTATAAATAACATCACAGCCTATATTTACCCTAATTAGAAACCCTCTATCTAAAAACGAGTGTGTGATTGTAATTCTGTTCCACATTGAAACCATAATGAGGCCCCAGGGAATTATGGGAGAAAAGAGGGGTTTGGGCCTGAAATTACAGGTTCTGTCAGACAGACAGAGAGATGGAAACACCTCCATGCAGATAACACTGGCCTAACATTTATCTGTTAGCTAAACGGGTCTGTTAGCATACGGGAAACATGATCAGTAATGAAGGTTTGCCGTAAACACAACATCTGTTTGTCTGCAGCTCACAGCCTGGAGTCATTAGCCTGCATGCTAACGTCTTGTGTCACGGGTCCATTAGACCCTCTGGAGTCACCAGATTACCAGGAAACCCCCTCAGATGTCTGGCCGGAACAGAAGAATAGCTAAATGTGGTCCTCTCACTGGCATTAAGGTCTGCAAAGAAGCTGGCCTATACAGGGTTACAACCTACTGTACCTATGTGCAGTACCATATCCTGTATATGCAGTACCATATCCTGTATATGCAGTACCATATCCTGTATGTTCAGTACCATAACCTATATATTTAGTAATATATTCTATATATTCAGTACCACATCCTGGGGGTTAGATGCCATAATACCAGCTCCAAGCTGGACAGGTGATGGCCCATACAAGTGTGTGTCTGTTGACCTCAGGTCAGTGAGCTACAGACTGGTGTTTCAGTACAGAACAGTCTCTCGTCCTAACAGAATGCACACTGGCTGTCTTAACTCTCCAGAGACAGGGGGATTCTGGGAGATTTGGTCAGCATCCCAGAATAGCTTAGAGCATTTTGAACAGTGTTTATGCAGTGGGCTGATGGGAACCGATAGCAGATGACTTTACCATGAGCTGAAGCACAGTGCTGGCAGAGAGGCATTATGGGTAATGTCTTGCTCATGGTGAGCAAGACTGCATGTGTGTTTGTGTGTGTGTGTACCTGTGGGCGTGTGTGTGTGTGTGTGTGTGTACCTTGTGTTTGTGTGTACCTGTGTGTGTGTGTGTGTGTGTGTACCTGTGTGTGTGTGTGTGTATGTGTACTTGTGTGTGTGTGTGTACCTTGTGTTTGTGTGTACCTGTGTGTGTGTGTGCGTGTGTGTTTGCGTGTGCGTGTGTGTATGCGTATGCGTGCGTGCATGTGTGTGTGTGTTGGAA
>JAODUG010000023.1:475060-486268 GCA_027564795.1 Aphredoderus sayanus | reverse complement strand
TGTGTGTGTGTGTGTGTGTGTGTGTGTGTATTGAATATACTATAAAGAAACAACACCATAGAGTAGGTCTGCATAGACAGAAAGGGCAGGCGAATTTGTTATGTGCATCGTGGAAGACTGAAGCCAATGAAGAAATAGTCCTTGGTTAATGTTGGTTTCAAAAGGTGCACATAACATTTCAGCATATTTGAATGGCATGGTTATTGTAGATATCCTTCATACTCTTATATCTTGATTGCTTTCTCAGAAGAACAAATGCTCATTGTTTATGTTTGAACTATAACTTATAGTATAACACAGACAAAACATACAGCAAAATAGTTATGGGGAGGGGTAGAGAATGGTGAGGAGTAGAGAGGATTGAGCCACTCTATTTATTGCGGGAGGTGCATGCACTCAGAATTTTCAACAAATGTTTTTATAGCATTGAATCTAACCATAAGGGGTATTCCAGACATATATCAAGCAGTGGATCATTAACTGTTTGAGAATTTATTGATTTCCAAATGTCTTACCAGCAAATATTAAACAGTCTGAAGACAATTTATTGTCTCTTATCTACATGACCGATTGACCTAAAGACCTTGGCCTGGGTACAGTAATGATGACCAGATGTGGACCACTATACCTTTGATCTTGTTCCCTCATGATTTCCACTTCAAAATGTACTACTAGCCACCCCTACTTTCTTTATCATATAAAGCCTGCTAATATCTCTTGTATCTCAGAAGCATATCACATAGCATGATGGATGTTGCTTTGTCATTGGCCAAGCTTGATTAAATATATTCAAGTAAGACAACTGGACTCAGAGATGATTTCCTTTCACTAACAAACTGTTTGAGGAAATATTTCTTGACCTAATATGCATTTCAATAGCTCCTCCATGACGTACATAGCTCATCCATGCTGCATAGCGCTGTTTGAGATTGAACAGCACAGCAGGCTCCAGAAGGTGGGTCACAACAACCATCTCCTCAATCATATCAAACTTGGGAGGGTACATGGGTAAAGCTCGGCTCTCGTTGACCGTTAACATCTGTGAAAACACCGTAAAGAGTTGTTTGTCATCGCTGACAAAGCACGCCATCTTGCTGTCAGAAGGACCAGCCCGAGCCTCTGTCCTCTCCTTTTCCGACTTGCATGCAGTAGGTACTGGCCCAAAGAAGGCCATCTGCGCTCATCTCTTTCTGAAAAACATCATACTGAAAAAGGGCTTTCTTCTCTTTACTCTAAACCATCTAGAAAAATAAGTCAGTTATTAAAATTAGGTATACCACACTTATACACTTATCTTCACTATACACTATACACAAAATAATCAGCCATTGTCACCATGCAGATACAAATTTTAAACTTACCCTGTGGAATAACCCAACACATAAACTTGTTGTTTATGCAGCAATAAGCATCTCTCTTTATATCGCACCATTGTCCTTGCACATCAAGAGGGCAGAATCCCTCTTGATGTGCAAGGACATGTACCGGCTGAGTTACACAAACCAAATGTGTTCTATCCTGTGCATACAATAATATACTGTAAAAATAGACTGTATGCACAGTAGACCTATACTGCTTTGAGAAAAATATTGTTTTCATTTATATAATTTCAAATTCTATAATATGTTTCATTATCTTACTTTACCTGTAACTTTAGTCATTCAAGCATACGAATAACATTTCACACACACTGAGATTACAGAGCTTCAGAAGGTTATTTAAACAGCTAAATTATCTTGTCAAAGGCAGTTTATTTACAGTAGTACTGTGTAACTTGGCAGAAATAAGTCTTCATTATCCAATTTGTTTGTTACCTATTTTAGCCCACATGGACATCAATCATGACTGGTGCTTCATATTATGAACAAAAACACAACCTCTGAGGGGGGATTTGAAAAGGATTGATTATATTTTTAAAGGATTATTGCAAGCAGCTGGTATGGAAATGCTGGTCATCAGCTTTTGAGGGGGACCGATTCCTTTAACAATAATAACATGGCAACCGGCCAATGTAAACAGCACATTGCATTGTGAGTACTGCACTTGGCATTGCATGCTATCCATCTACTATACGAAGGGTCTACAAAACTGGTAAGATCTGGTAAAAGCTTTATCAACATACAGTACTGTAGCAAGCCGGGAATTTGGGATAACAATTGGAATGTGATGATCTACTATAGTGGAGACTGGCTGTATGGTTACATTTGCTTGTAGGCTACAGCACATTTGACATCTAAGACAGGAAAGGAATAGTGGTATAATTTTGTCCTTCTAAATTGTTTGTTTATAGCTTGTGGTTTAGAGCCAGTAAAGTCTCAAAATTAATGTGGGTTTGTGACTGGAAATCACTCCTGGTCCAAATAAGAAAGGTTCAAATGTGATATTCCCTTGTCCTGAGCAGTTCTCAGGTGTTCTTACGTCAATGTCAAGCAAGGTGTTAAGAAAAAATTGCAATAGGCCAACAAGTTATTACTGAATTCAGGCGACTATAAATTAAGCACCATCTGGGACTGGGTCAACACCATACCTTGTCCACTAGAGTACAGCAGTGCGCCATATTTTGAGGTTGCATAGAACAAATAGCCTAGTGCATACTGTATTGGTTTTATACATTAATAAAATAACAACTATCAACTGCAGGTCGTGGACGCAGTTTAGATTGAGCATGAAGGTCAAGGTGATGGATTTTGTTACCTCTCACCCACATTCCAATTTATGACAGCAAGGCTGCAGTCATGGAGTTAACATTGGGGGGATAGCGCATTATATATAAAATATTGTGGGGGGGGGCATTTTCAGCACAGCTGAATATTGGGGGGGATGTCCCCCCCATATGTATTATCATTACGGAAAATATAGTGTAGTTTTGTGTATAGGTAATGTAGGCCCGCATTTAAAAATGTAACTGCCCAGATAAGTGTATACATTTATAAACAAACTTGCCCTTTAAAAATCAACATCATTTAAGAAAAATATATATGTGGACACAGCTGCTAATGATATTTTATGTCAGGAACTTGCAGTAGTCTATTTGGTGGAGTAATAATCTTAAAGCACTAATTGCAACAATTACCATTTGCAGTAAGTATTGCAATGAATAATATTTTAATCTCTGTTAACAAACTGGGCTAGGGCTGCACAAAAAATTGTGCAGCCCTAGAGGGCTATTTTGTTACTAAAGTAAAAAAAAAAACTAGACATTAATGCATGACATGGCATCCATAAGGCATATCCATAAATCAAACAGTAGCTCATTTACAAAACACTGGCATGCTTTGATGAAATGCCAGGGCTTTCTATGTGTATTTCATTTTGATGTCTGTCTTCCCAGCTGCTAACAGTACAGATGACCCTCGTGTGTGAGTCAGTGGACGTGCACTGACACACATTACATGCATGGTTAATTTGATTTACTACAAAATTAAGTGGGAAGACAACATGGTCCTTGTGTATTGTGACTCTACTGCACAGTTCCCCTTGACAGTGTCAGCTTTTGTGCGGCCTGCGATGGGATGTAAACCTTGTGTCTGCCCTGGGGTGAAGGCCCCTGGCCACTCGGCAAAGACTCAATGCCCTGCACTGTTTACACCAGTGTGTGCCTCTCTTCCAGGCGCTCTTGCTCTATGGAAAATGAAGAAAAGATGCCTTCAAATATATTCAGGATTTCACCCTGTATGAGCTGTGGCACCAGAAGTTCAATTGTTTTGGCCTCTAATGAGATTCTATAAAGCACTTCCTGCATATGCTTTGTAAGAATCATTTAGTCACATTTATAGATGCATCTTGACGGATATTTTTCTAGAGTGGGATTTGTGTGGAGCAATGGTAAGAATTAATAACAAAAATGTCTTCACAATTGTTATTATGTGGTACTTGGAAACACCACTAATTGTTATTGAAAATGAGTGCAGTTGTATACTGTACATATATCAAGTGTTGTTACATACATTACATAGTATCTTACTGAAAAAAGTAAACGGTATAATCTGTTTTAGTTAATGTAATGTAAGGGTAACTTGTATTTAAATCTAAATGTGTAAATATTTACATTAAAACTATTTAGGCAATGGACCATATAACAAATAGCTGTACTGCATCTGTTGTTAACTGATTCTGTCAAGAGGAGTTATCTCTCTTGTGCACCAAATGAGCTCTGTGCGTGAATTTACCAGTGATATATTATAGCTAAAGGCTATCAGTTACACTCACACCATCTCCAAGGCCAATCCCTTAAAATGGGGCAGGAGAGATAGTAAATCGACAAGTGTGTGAGTGAGGGAAATGTCTTTTACGTTATCTACCAACTGACAGCATCAACCCATACTGCCCTGTGAACTTATCATTCCATTAATACCCCCATATTATTTCCTCTATCCATCTAAATTCAACCCCCTACAAAACCCTTCCCAATGTGTCTCCCAATATGTGCCATATTTATGCAAACTTTTCTCATGTCTTTGTTACATTTACATTTAGATTTAGTTAAGTCTTTTTAAGCAACACTTATTGTGAAGTGGGAGTTACTCTATCAGTCTTTCTGACAGACCCAGCAGACAGCTCTGAATTAGCTGTGCACTGAAACTGAGGCAATCCCAGGAGACTGACAATAACATTTTCCACTGCAGTGATTTCTGGCCAACTGTGGCCAGTAAGCCATATAAGCCTGTTTAATAGCCTACCTAAGAGTTTAGCACTCTAGTGTTTCTGATAAGAGAAAGCAAACACATTGGTGTATTTGTCAAGTGCAACTAACAGAGATAATGCATCCTAGAAGTATATTTCACAATAACTAATGATAAATTGATATATAGGACTATATTGATTAGAATGAGAAAAATATCATCCTTGGTTTGAGTGGAATTGCCCAAGTGGTTGGAACCACCACAGTACCTCTGTCTATACAGCAATTAGCTGTGTTTCAGACATAAACACTGAGCTGGGGCAAGCAAAACACAATATTTCAAACCTTTAACATTTACTTTTCATGTAAGCAAGTGTAAATTACAGGTTTTTGTGAGACACTTAATGAAGCATGGCTCCATTACAATTTGGTAATTTAGTCATTTATCAGACATTTTTATACAAAGAGACTATTGTTCCAGAAACAGCTGGATGCAAGCCTTGCATCAAGGGAGGAGAACAACAGCCATCTACCCCCAGGCTGGAGATGCTTTGTGTCTCCCGAGGGTCAGGGATATTACGTCAACAGCTCCAGGAAAGGTAAGCAAAGCATTTTCATATAAAGAACAGGAGAGAAAAACTGCATGCAGTTGGATTTACTGTGACCTCCAAATATATATATATATACATACACACAGTGCAGTATCTATATGTTGAACCATACTGTATACACATCACGCATTAAATCTTGAACTTTCCTGTTTAATAAACTATAGAGTAAAATCCAACAGTGTGCATATTTACTTCATTCCATTTAACCTTTCCTAGCAAATTAATTATCATATTACCTGAATAAATCATAAATAGTCCTGGATTGGACATTAGTTTGCCTTTTTGAACAATTTTCAGATTGTTGCTTTCAGAAGTACTGAAAGTGGATCATTACTATTCCTGCCTGTCCTCATCTCTGCAGTCCATTCATATAAACAGGGACCTACAGCTCCTTTCCGCTTTTATCTGATTATCCTAAAAGTGTAATGCTATCTTGCCAAGTGGCCTTGCCAATATCTCAGTGGGACTTCTATCCATGGCTTCAGTGATGCAGGGGTGGTTCTGAAAACCTTTACAATTATTTAATTTACAAATATTTCCCTGGTCATTTTTATTAAGCAACGGTTTTATATTTGTGTGTGTTTCAGTTCATGTGTGCACTAATCTGCGTTCAATTGGGAAATGGTCCACGGGGATAGAATAGGTTTCCCACAGGATATACACAACCTGATTCAACAACAACAGCCTCAGAAATCTGGAGACATGTTTTGGCTCAGCTGTAGTAGAATAATAAATCATAAAAACCAAGGGCTATTTTTAAAAACCATGTAGCCATATGCGACTTTACTTTGGAGCAGTTATGTCATTTAACCTGTTTGAATCATACAATTAACAATGGCAATTGTTTAGGTATATTCCCCCGTCAGTAACCGGTATCACACTTTTTAGTGACACCTAAACGAATATTGAATCGTATTAATGACAGCAAAATACTTTTTTTGTGATGGCCATTTTGCTCATTAATTTGAATCGGATGCACTTTGTTGCACCCATTTTATGGTGTGCAGGTGATGCAAATTTTAATAACTAGCCTATTGATCAAGACATATATATTTCACCTACCAGATACAAAAAATGTATGACATTTGTTTCACTTTTTGCTATTAGGAGGTAGGCTATATGGCAGTTCAATATCTCTCTAGTCTATTGTATCTACAGTAATCACTTGTGTTCTGTCTCAACATGGATGTTCTGTTGTGCAAGTGTGGCTAAGCATTTATATCTTTCTTTATCACACCTTATGTCATTCCAGAAACAACATGGGAGCATCCAGCCATTTCAGTACGGTCGACATTTAGATAATGTTTACATCAATTACCACTAGAAAGGCCATGAAAAACAACACTACACAATTAAAATTTAGATTTTACGTTTCTGTTTAGATTTTAACTATTTTAATTTAAAATCCCAGGCCACCAGTTGAGTTGAGTGCTTTGACCTTTATTGTGTATAATGTAGTTTCACCAGAGCGTCTATTACACAACATATACACATGGGCAGGTTGGATGTGGGAGGAGAGCATTTAAACCACGTGCATCCATATGCAATTCTGCTGTCACATACACACAGTCCTGTTAACAACACGTTAGTAATGCCTGCTTTTCTTGAGATATAGGGTCCAGGTGAAAACTATTAGTCTACAGTGAGGCTCACATGCATACTGTAGAAGCACGCCATGGTAGTTTGTACAATATTCCTGCCTCTCTCAAAGTTTATGTTATGGATGTGATATCTGGCAGCAGGAAATAAAGATAAAGAAACAATATGGTACTATAGTAAGATAAAGATTGGATTGTACTGCTTTGTGTAGTTATATGCTGCATATGTATTTTGAATATACATTGCATTACCCTTCTAAATCACCATCATAAAATCACTTGCATCAAATGCATGTACTATATGTTCATGAGATGGCAGGCTACTAAAATAATGCCTAACCTTGTCAGCTGGCCCAGTGTAACTTCTATTGATAAAATAGCCCTGGTATGTGGTGGGATGTACAGTATAATCTGTGTCATCCAGCCAATGGAAAACCAGCAGTTAGCTTGTTGAAGAAGTCAAAGACGTTGACATGAGTTGTGCTGTGCATGTTAAGTGCCACGCCCACTGGGGGGGCGACGATTGGTGGCATGTCAAGGAATGCACTTTTAATGGCGTTCGCAACATAAAGACAGAAGGAGATAAAAAATATGCAGATTCAATGCATTTTTACGCCGTTGACGGTCAAGAAATAGAACCGTGTTCTAAACCTTGGCGTTGACGTGTGTAAAACTCTGACGTCTCTTGATCCTAGTCAGACACCGTCAGTGGGCATTGGCCTTTTGTTTACTTGAGATAGTACTACAGCTTTCAACAACAACTGCACATGCACACCGACACACACCCCCCCACACACACACACAAACACACACCCACACACACACACAGACAAAGTGGACCTCCTACTCTCTCCCCAGCCTGGCCTACAGTGCTCCATCTGACCATCTCCATGACTGTGCTGCGTGGCCTGGGGGTCCTATACCAACAGGGTTACATGGTTACCTTCAGCTACAGAGGGGTTGCGGTGATATGCAGCGAGCAGACAGCCTATGAATCACAGGCGATGAAGGGCCTATTAGTGGCCCCTAGGACAGGGCCAGGGACAGTGCTGCAGAGGTGCACAGGGGTGTAAAAACACTAGATCCCCCTCCCCCGAGCCTGAAGGGAGAAGGAAGGATGAATAAGAATTAACAATGCAAAGGAAAGATGCAAAGGAAGGATCCAAAGGAATAATACGAAGGAAGGATGCAAAAGAAGGATGCTATGGAAGAATGAAAAGGATGGATGCAAAGGACAGATGATAAGGAAGGATGCAAAGGAATGAAATGCAGCTCTTTTTTTACCTGAAATGAGATGCAGTTTGTCCCGACGAGAGAGAAGGCACCCTTTAACATTCAGGGTAAAAATTATGGCTATGGAGTTTTGACATGAGGCAGAACAAAGCGACTTTCCCTCCAGAAGTTGATTGAGGATTGCCAGGCTGCTTATTAACATGTCACGCTAACAACCACAGCGAACATGACCTTTTCGCTATAATTGAGTCATACGCTACCTCTCAAATTGTAGATTATTATCTCCCCAGTGAAGTTTCTGTGTTAGAGCAGAACTAATGTGTCATTTGTTTTCAATAATGGGCACATTATCATCTGTTTAGTGCCAGGCAATGGATGTCACACCCACAGATTAACCATCGAGCCCACTGAGGCCACTGCTGTCCAAACCACAGATAAACAGGTATGCACACTAGCAAAGATCATTCGCTTACAGTATGTTAGAACCATGAAGCTATTGTGACGGTCCTATTATGTTTAATGACACCATGAGGATCAGTTTTGTGGATAAGATAGCTTTAAAGTAAAGACTGCATTTTCTATGGGCCACATTGCCTTGTCTGCCAAAACTTCACAGTCAATAGTTATTTATCAAAATATATGTTGGTTTTCAAAATAATCCGCATGTTTTCTCATCTGGTTTTGTATAGTGCCAGTACTTTCTTGCGGTTATGATGCCGTGCAGTGTGCACACAGAAGCCAAGGCCAACATTGATTACATGCCAACCCACGTGACTAATTACGAGATAGATGAGGGCATACCATGTCACACAAACCTGTACTGTAGATGGGCAGACCGTCCGGCCGTATGGACAACTGAGATTTGGACTACACTCTTGCTTTTTTGGGGGGCTTTTGAAATGCTGCCATCTTAGTTGAGTTTTAGCTCTCGCTGAGAGCACTAGGATTCCTGGGGCCTTGGAACAGTAGCATACACAAGTCGGCTGCGTTTCCCGTTCTTCTCCCAGATCCCAGGTCTGGTCGTACCTGCCCGGCCTCCATGTTCTGCACTACGAAGGTGAGCCCGTGTGAGTCAATAGCCGGAACGTATGGCTTTGTTATGTAGCCGCATTGCCCGGTGACGGGCTGCTGTACAGAAGGTACCGCGGAGGACGCGGCGACGCAGCATGTTGCCGTAGGAACGCGGCTGCTACCCGGCGGCCATCACGTGTCACGTTTGCCGCTCGGCACACGCCGGCGTTTGACGCCCCAGCCCCAGCGTGACGCTGTCGTTAAAAAGCAGGGAATGGGTAAGGAGCGATTGCCTGGCGCACACACGCACGCATGTGCGCACCAAATGCACACGCTCATTGTTTACCTCCGACCACTGACCAGCCTCTGGTCAAGCCCCCCTTGCAATTATCGCCTTCGCGCCGCTCGCTGACGCTGACGAGTGCAGGTGTGCACAGCCCAACAACGCGGCGGCTTAATAGCACACAAAACGCCGCCGTCCCTCCCGAACCTAAACGCCTCGTTCAGCCTCCTTTCCCCCCTCCCCCGCACTCAACCCTGCCAGCACAGCCCCCAACCCCCCCATTCACACACCTTCAAGCTGCAGCTCTCCTGGGAGAGGGGAGACGGAGGTGTGGCGAGGACTAGGAGAATAATAAGCTCTTCCCCCTCCCCTCTCCTCGCTGTCTCTCGCTCCTGCTTTCTCTTTCTATCCGCGTTCTCACGACAATCTGCTCTCGCGTCGGTCTGGCACTGCTTTTTCCTTCACCAGCCTGTCTCTCTCTCCCGTCTCCACGTGCATGGATGCTCTACACCAACACACACACATACACGGCCCTACACACAACACACACACATACACGAAAACAAACCCCCCATACGCTTCAGTATCTCCTTCCCCCAGCCCCACTGCAACGCCCCCAACCCCCCCAGCGCGACCAAGTTCAGCCTCAGTGTGTGTGTGTGTGCGTGCGTGCGTGAGCGCACGCCTGTGTGTACGTGTGGTGGCTGTGTGTGTGTGTGTTTGAGCGGGGAAGGCTTTTCCCACTGCCGTATAGCCGGAGCTGGAGGAGTAGCAGTGGTAGAGCGCTGCGGTGATGGAAGCCAGCTTTGACACCGAGGAGAGCTTTGATGACCCTTCTTATCTCGCCCCACAGCCGCCCGGCTCCCTCTCGCCGGCCAAGCGGCAGATCCGCGAGGTCAAGGAAACCAAGACCACGGTGAGTCCCCCCCTGAGCTTTTAGTACCGCTAAAAACCCTTTAAAGCATTTAAAGCAAGTGTCTTACTCTCTGTGTCCAGTTGCGTTCCCCGATGTGGAAGGAATCATCGTTTAAATGCTAAATTATGTATATTTATGGTCTGCATTTCTGGTTGGCTCGAGGAGCATCTGTTGACATTATGCCGCCTGCCGCTGTTGTAACACTACATTATGATGAACGATGGAGCGACTTGGGAATTGTAGCAGTGCACACAATCATAGGAATCCCTCCATGGACTCCATTATAGGCTTGTGTCCTCTTGGACGCATCATTATCTTTAATGGGGGAGCTCTCCAGCCATTGCGTCCCTCCCCTATGGTGTTGACTCAGGGTTGCCTAGCGGTTCAAAGATCACCTTTCCTGAAGAAATTAACAGATGTATGGCTGCAGGAGACCGGAACCTGTCTCGTGTTTGTGTTTGTGCCTTCCCCGCAGTGTCCATATGCTACTCCACAACCCGAGGAAGAGACGTGGGTTGCAAAGCAGCGGATTTACCGGCTTTCCATTGATTTCCTTTTGAAATCACTTTCAGGTCCAAAGCCTTTTTAGTGCACCACAGACAGCCGGGCCGCGGGTATTTTTAGGCTCCAACTGCCTTGTGTTTTGTCAGATACAGTTACTTGTCCGCATCTCGGCTGGGTTTTTCCACCGGACAATGCTCTGTATTGTACATAATGTACAAGCCTCACCGAAAGACCACCGCAGATTATACAGTACTAATCTGCGGTGGGGTGCAGTATAGTGTACTGTGTACTTTAGTATATTACTGTTTAATTGATGTGTGCGTGCATGTGTGTGTGTGTGTGTGTGTGTGTGCGTGCATGTCTGTGTGCGTGTGTGTGTGTGAGTGCATGTGTGTGTGTGTGTGTGTGTGTGTGTGTGTATGTGTGTGTGT
>JAODUG010000023.1:399078-411900 GCA_027564795.1 Aphredoderus sayanus | reverse complement strand
TGCCCCCCCCCCCCCCCCCCCCCACCCAAACCCAGTGTGAATACAAGTGTTAGCTTTAAATTGTATCATGTGAAGTGTGTGTTTTCATTGTGACAGTAAACCTCCACACAGCTCGCCAGGTCCTGATAGCAGCTGTTGCCTGTGGGACTGGAGCCAGCTAACTGGAGCGCATTCTGGGATAGAAGAGGAGGGCCAACCGTTGTATTTGCTGTGTGTTGTGCGTGAAAGTGAGAACGAGTGAAATATTGGTAAAACAACCTAAAAGGGTGTTTTTAATTGTGTACATAAATACGAATTAAATCAGCACACTCAAGACAAGCAACATGATATATACATAGTGGTAAAAAAGTAAATAAAATAATGATGTGCGTGTGTTTCTATATATATATATATATATATATATATATATATATATATATATATGGTAACAAAAAAACGATGAAGGTGGTTACACATCTTCCAGCGTTTTAGAGCATATAATGCAATATAAGAGCAACGTAAGATATTCAGATACCTATGTGTGTTCGGTTGGGAGTGGGGGCAGTTTATGGCTGGATGCATAAGCACACAGTAATGAAGAAGCGTGCGTTTGCTTGCGTGCGTATTGTGGGGGAAGAAAGCAGGGCTGTCCTGCAGAGTTGGGGAAATAGACTGTGGCTGACAGATTGTCAGAGAGGACAGCGCACAAGATTAGCCTATTAAACATGAATAGAAAAGGCGCGGGCTGTGGGTTCAATTACCTTTTCATAAGATGAACTAGCCTTGCATCTTAGTTTCGGGGAATGTAGGCCTAGTTACTGAAAACCATTATAATTTTGCAAGCCTATAGGCTTATTTGGAAGGTGTTTTTGAAATAAGCAATAATGCCGCCGTGATGTTTCTCCTCGTTTATTTGCACTTTTACGCTCGCTTCGACATTCTAACGCAGAGGATGGTGAGCCTATACAGCGAAAGCCCTTCGTCTGTTACGATGGCGGCCGATCGAGGTCCTTCGTCTTCGCCACACTGCAGTTCCCTGCATCTCTGCACCGCGGCATCAGTATTCCAAGTCCGTCCATGAACACAGCGTACCCCTGGCGGACACACCAGCTCCTTAATGCCTTCACCGCCCTGTCTCTCCACCAGAGGGAAGAGCGTATAGCGCTCCGTTTTCCTCATCTTGGAGCATTTGTGTTGCCTTGAACTGCTATAGGCAGCATTTTACAGAGGTTGGAATTAGAATATTGTTATTTTGGTCAAATAGGCCTCATGGTTAAAGTGACCTTATATCTATACGTACAGTATTATTTTGTTAAAATCTGAAATTGTAGCCTATACATTTTCATCCACTGGTGGTGGTGATGTGATTGTGTTATTTTCCAGGCCTACTGTGTTTTCCTCGTAGTTTGTCAGTTGAGACTGCGTGTATGGCTGTAATGCTGTCACACAGCTCTGCATGACCCAAAAATAACCCCGGGTAAGTGCAGTCAGCAGCTATCTTCTGGTCAGCACAAACAAAGGCCGCATCTCAAACAGATCTCTCTCCAACCCCCCCCCCCCACACACACACCCACACACAGAAACATGCACAGATAGGCCTACTCTTAGGTATGATTTAATCCACTGAAAATGCACTTATGCACACGAGAATGTGCAGAACTGTGCATACAACGAACAAATGCATTTCCACCACTCAGACACACAAACAAAAACCACTCACAGACAAAATCAAACTGCATTTGAAACAAACTTTGTCACTTTATTAACAATGAATAATACTCTCCTTCCCTAGCACCCCAAACACAACACACACACACACACGCACACGTGTTAAGCCCGGTGTACACTGTGCGGTTGTGGGTTGTCCCAGACGAAAGTGGACCAAACATGAAAGAAACCGGTATGTTCTGATATCTCTGATATAAGGACTCTTGCTTAGCTTGATTGTTTATCACTAGTGGCACAGATAGATGACGCACACTGATGATGTTAAATTCCGACATATTGACTTATATTATGGTACACTCTATCATTAGATCTTTAGATTACATTAGATTAGATGGGGTAGTGGACACTGCTCTATCCCAGAAGGCCGTGGTTGTGCTAAAGGTTACAGAAAGGTCATTGTGGGGTTGGATGCCCGGCTTTATGTAACCTTGGAGACTGAGCTGAGTGGCATGGAGACACAAGCACCGGCCCCTGATGAAATTAATGATAATAATACGCTCCCGTAATATTTACCCCGTCCAGAAGGGGACTGCATGTTCTCCAGACCCCCCCCCCCCCCGATCATAGAGTGCTGCATAGGCTCGCCCAGGTGCTTTGATCACAGCACTGAGAGAGAGAGAGAGAGAGAGAGAGAGAGAGAGAGAGAGATAGATAGAGAGAGAGAGATAGATAGAGAGAGATAGATAGGTCAGAACACAGTCAACGAGAGTGAAAGAGAGTGTACAGGCTTTTGTAGTCAAATCTATGTGATAATGCCAACTCCTTCTGCTGTCCTTGCTGTGGTGCAGAGCTAGCATGAGAGCTAGCCTTAGCCTTAGCATAGCCTTAACATGGACATCACCCTCTGTGACATCGCCCAGGAACGTCCATCTCTGTTGAGCCTGCCAAGAAAATACTGACTCTTCAAGGACACATCTCTCCAGTCTAGATTCCAACTTGTCTCTACCAAGATAAAGGGAGATAGCAGTGGAGATTGCTCAGAGATCTGCTTGGTCAGATGAATCAAATCCCTATTGCCCGCATAGCAGAGTTGGTTGTGACGTCACTTGTCACATGCCATATATGAAAAAAAGATATTAAACATTAAAGGGTACAACCTCAAACCTTTTAACCTAGTTAAATATTTGTTTTACAGTGATGTATCACTGATTGAGGTAATACAATAATAATATATAAAACACAAGTAGGCCTACAAATGTTCCTATTTTTTTGCAGTGGTTGGTCTGGCTTAGAGGATAGGCAGAACTTAACAGAATATCACTCTTGAATTGCCCTTGAGAAAAATACTTGAAACTCATTCAAAAAGGGACACGTACTGGCATTTTGACCTTGACAGCACATATGACATGACCTTGTTGTTTCTTGTAGTCAATAAAACCCAAAAAATATATTTATGTACACACACACACACACACACACACACACACACACACACACACACTCATTGTCTGAGGTAATCATCTTGTGAAAATGGCAACTAATTATGGTACGAATTCTGAATAAAGATGGATATGCATTAAAGCTTCATTAAGCATAATATCTGACATGTTAAAATCCTCTTATTTCAGAAGGTTGAGGGCTGGTCCTACTAAAAAACCCTGCCAAGCTGCCCCCACGTTTTCATTTTTTTAGGAGTTTAACTCTCTGATTTTACGAAAGTGATTCCCAGTTGTCCTTGCCCCTAAAATCGTAGCCAAAACATGTAGGCTATTGGAGAGTGCAGCAGGGAATTGCAATCTCAACACTTAGCACTTATGCAATGCACCCACTAGACCAAACTTTAAATACTGTATGTCCAGACACATTTAGGGGAACATGTAGGCTACTGTATATTATATGGAACTCAGCTTTGAATCTCTTTGTTTTGAGCTGTGTTGGGTAGAGACCTTTCCTTCCACTCAACTCCCACTCCCACATACAAAATACAGCGAATGGGAACCTTTTGCCTCTACAAACAGGTTTTCTTTGTATCTACACAAAGAGAACACAGACCCACAGGCATTCAGCAAAGATACACACACTCGCACACTTAAATGTCTTATAAGAGCAGCGCTTTTAGTGCTGTCATGTAGAAAGGTGTTGAATCTGGTCTTTGCAGTGACCTATAGGATCACAAATCTGCGTTTCTTTTTTCAGGAAAGTCATGTCTTAAGGACACGCCATCAGTGTCTGTGTCCTACATGCTCTTCAGTGGCTCTTTCCTCAGAGGAGAAATAAATAAATGTGCTTACTAGGCAGAATGCATGAGAGCATCATTGCATACAAGAGGAAATCCTAGTGTGCCATGCTCTTCTAGCAATAACCCCAGCTGCACAGGGTTACGTCATTGACAAATGTGTTACATACAAGATTGGCTATCAATATACCACGTCACTGTACATTTGAATCCAGTTGAATATAGGTTGCTCTGTTATTGATAAATGGTCTGGAGTTTAATGTCTGCTCTGTTCAGTGTAGGAGGGTTCATCCTGTTGTTTTAAATCTGTACAGTGATACAAGCAATGTGAATTGGTATTTGGGGTACCATGTATCACGTTTAAGTACAAGGTAGCAGGTTTAGTGATCACTGTTTGACTAATCCAGTACAAACATACATGTACACTCACACACAAAACACACTGCTAAAGACAAAGACAGCAGTTTCTGTGCATACTGTAGGTAGGCCTAAAGAGGAATTGTACTGACCATGTGACTAAGATATAGCTTGAGACACAGAGTCAAACAGTGTTATTTGTTCCTCCTAGGATTTGTGTTTTATTCATCAGGACTTAATGCATCCAAGTAAAGGATCATTCGGTTTTGGCACCTTTAAAGATTTCATTTTCCATTTGAACAACACATTAAAAATCAAATGAAACAAAGAAATGGCTAAGGCTGTGTGAATTTTAAAAATAAGATACATACATACATACATAGTATATTTATATATTTATAAAGGAATCAAACAAACCATTAAAAAAAGCTGTTTAGTTCAATGTAGATTGTTTGGCTTGCCTCACAAAAGCAATATAATAACACTAACTCAATTAATAAATAAAAACCTATAAGGACCCATAAGAAAAAATACACATGAAAACATTAATATTTCAAAGTTTAGCGTCTTTTTTCCATGACGTTTTTTTCCCTTTAGAATAATTATCCTTTAAAACGTAGGTTTATCAAGAGCAGATTTGCTGTAATTTTATTAGCATGCATTTAATTTATGAAATTGTGAGTCACATAGTTTCTCTTGTATTATTTCATATTTAACTCACTGCTTTGCTTTACCTTTTCGCAATATTTTATTTTGTGTTTGGCATCCTCTTCTTTTCCTTAGCCTCTCCTCCTTCTTTTATTTTCTTTTAAGTTGTGTTTGGAGTCTTGAAGTGACCTCTGACCCCTTTCTTGGTTCTTTCTGTTCAGGGGCAACACTCTCCCATTAACGACTGCCCCCCACAAAAAAGAAAGCGAACAGGGACTGAGAAAAAGACGAGAAGGTTCTATTAAAAGAATATTTTTCTACTGTTGTCTTCCTCTGCCGTATTGTATGGTGGCATGAGTAGCTATTGTAGTGTAGCTAGCTACATCATCGTTCTGTTCTCTACCCTCAAGCAAAAGAGTCTTTTCTCATGTTACAACAGCACTTAGTTTAGTCAACTTATTTTTTCTTCATTTTTTGCTTCAGTGAAGTCTGTATCTCTTGATTATTAACGTAATAATTTATTTATAAAAGTAATACATATATATATATAGTACCTTTGTTAGAGTTTACAGATTGGCGAAATTCTTACTGAATCCCAATCTGCAACAATTCACAGTTTTAATGCAAAGAAATGAACAATTTAAATGTCAGAAAATTAAAGAGGCGTTTGAGAGAGGACTTTGAGATGGGGACTTCGATCTGATTCGCCAACCAAATCTTTGGGCAAAATGGACAAACCAAAATGTTATGAATTCATGAAATTAAAATCTCTGTAAAAAAAACATCCCCTCCCATTCAGTGTCCCAAAATCTCATAATCTCAAACCCTGAAAAACAAACAAAGAAACAAAACACACAAAACAGCACACTCTCTCTCAAGGACAATCTGACCCATGCTGACTATTCAGCCATTTCCTCGGAGTGGGGGTTGGGGTGGGGTTGGGAACGCTGTCGACAAATGGCAAACACAAAACTCATGCATCTGAACGGAAAAAGTATGTCTATGAACATGGAAAGCCGTCCTCTCCCTGTGGTGTATCAGACATCCCTTACCCCCTTCCACCCCCCATTTTCCCTGGTCTCCTCTTATTGGCTGGGCTGTGCTGGGCTCTGTGCACGCCCTCATACGGGCGTGGTGCGGCGGTTGGCTGCGTTGGCCGAGTCTTTCAGGTCTTTCTGGATGCAGTTGTGGACTTGCAGGAAGTTGTGGTCCCTCTCAGAGTTGTAGGTGGCGGTGGGCGTGCCGGAGGACTTGAGCGTATCCCTGGGCAACGTGTACATGGAGATCTCCGTGGACGGCAGCGCGCTAAAGCCCTTGAGGCCCACCGGCGAGGTGTCGCGGCTGTGCGACGGGTCCGTGGAGCGGGACGAGGAGCGCGAGCGGCGCCGGTAGCGGTAGCGGTAGCTGGGGATCCGCGCGATCGCCGCCCCCTGGAGGTAGTCGGCGGCACGCGCGCCCACCCGGAGCTGCCGGTGGCGGTCGATGAACATGTGCACGGCCAGGACGCCCACCATCTCCGCCATGATGAAGGAGAGCGCACCGAAGTAGAAGGACCAGCCGTAGGAGTAGCTGTTCTTCTTGCTGTCGCTCTTGGAAGGGTCCCCCGCGTTGGCTGATATGTACACGATGATCCCAATGATGTTGCTCAGGCCTGGGGAGGAAGACATGGAGGGGTTTGGGGGGATCCATTTGGGAGGGAAGGGGTGAATATTATATATATATATAGGGCGTGTGGGTAGGACATGTAGGAAAAAGAGAGAATACAACAGATGCATATAAACTTATTGACATGTATATTCTAAGACAAACTACGCTTTCTTGACAAAATGTGAAGTAAATATGAAGACTTCATATGCAAAAACCTCTAAGTTCATCTGACATCTTTTGTTGAAATTAGCAACATTTATTAGGTTTCTATTTTTGGGTTCACTAATTAATTTGTTATTGCAATGAAACTGTTATAGTTCCAAATGTTATTTGTCACTGAATAAAATATTTTCCAAGTATTTTCCTAAAATATTTATATTATAAATCCTAAAAACAAAAGATATCAGATGAAATATGAAAACTGGTATGGTTCATATTCATAGAGAGCTAATTCATAGAGAATATAAGCCCTGGACAGAGCCCATTAGACCCATGTATGACATCCAACAACCTCTGGCCTTTGCTGTGTGAAAACAGGATGGCTTCAGGGTTTGACGCAGAACCTTTGGGACAGCGAATCAAATGATTCAGGGTTTAAATCCGATCATAAAATCAACTAAATATACTTTGACTGTTCTGTTTAGTCACACGCACGCACACACACACATAATTGTGTGACATGGTATATATATTCAAGAAGATGGATGGTTTGGAAAATGTGTCAGGGCTATCATATTTTTAGAGATGAATCACATTGGCAGCTTTTAGCTTAGAATCAGCTTTCAAAAGAAGGGGCAGATAAAGAAGAAGGAAAGAATGCTCAGGGTTGAAGATGGCAGCAGCCATGGCAAACCAAGTGGCCTCTTACAATCATGCTAATTCATTGATTTGTAGGTATCCCTCCAGGTTTGGTTGATATCCTCACACCTTGCACTGTCTAGATGTACATAAGGAGATAGTTGTCTTGCTGTAATAATCAACTCTACTATAAATACCTTACACTATTACAGTAGGTATGATAGTTTTGTATGACAGTAGGTATGATAGTTTTAGTAGTAGTAGTAGTTTATTCACTTACAGCATTGTAGCAGATTAGTTTTAATCCAAAGCACATATCATCAGCTTCAACATACAATGATAACATTTGTCAATAGATTATACACCAGCAACTGTAAGCAAACAACTAACCCTCATGATGTCCAATGGGTCAAAATTACCCAAATCACTAGCTCTTTGTGGCAGATAGAAGGCGCTACATCAAATTCTACAGCTTACACACACATATGATGTGCACTGCTGGCACAACAAAGTGTGTGTTGGAAACCTGAGGACAACAGGAGGTTTAAAAGGCACAAACAAACAAACAAATACATAAAGAAATAGTTAATAAAGAAATAAATACACACAGCAATGACAATTAAAAAACACACAAAATCATACACAATCACATGGCGCCCTCTGGTGGCATAAGTTGATAAAAGTAAGGACATCACGTGGGTTAGAGCAATGACAGCAACCAGTCATCAAGGACACATTGCCAATATAATCATTCAGTCTTCAAAGCACTGTTCAGTATAGTCGTTTGACTCACCTGCCGACACGAAGAAAATGCCGGCACTGAGGATGATGTTGTGTCGCGACTTGTAGAACTCGCTGGCGGCGACACAGAGCCCCCCCATGAAGAGCAGGATGACACTGAGGATGGGGAAGATGCTGGAGGCTCGGACGGCACCTGCAGGTGGAGCAGAGAGGCGTGGAAGACGTGAATGGAAGGAAAGACACAAAGAGGAGAAAGATACCTGGGGCACCAGGACCACAGAAAACCAACCGCGAAGCCGTCCACTGACACTGTTAAGAATAGGGCACTACGTAAAAACAGGCGACTGGATGAACTGAAGGTGATTGTCTATCGCTGCCGGGTAACGTCACCCGTAAACTGCGGCCACAGCCGCCAGTACGCCGAATGGCCAGAGCCACTGTGGATCGGCCTCAAGCGCAAAGACTCCGAGCTGTCCAGCGACTGACTCTCGCGGCGAAGTCAAGATGAAGCTCGCCAGATCCGGATGGTGTCGCGAGGCTAGCGAAGAGGCAGCAGCAGCCAAAAGGGCAAGGAAGAAAATGGAGGGTGGGAAAGAGAAACAACATTGAAAAGAGCATCTTAGAGCTGATACAAAATGGCAAAGAATGAAAATAACCATGAACATAAAATGCACGAGAGAGGGAGAGAGAGAGAGAGAGAGAGAGGGAGAGGGAGAGAGAGAGAGAGAGAAAGAGAGAGAGAGAGAGAGAGAGAAGAGTTGGGGGGGAGGGGGTGCATTTTAACAGCCATTTTAACATCTGCTCCTTTTCCACTGAGCACATAATCAACACTGTGGCGAGGCTGTGAAAGACTCCATCATCACTGTCTAGTGGCTGTGTATGCCCACAGCAAGCCTGTTACCCGCCCTTATGTAATCACACCACCTCACATCTCGCGCTGCTTCTCTGGCTCTGCTCTCAGCCGGCAGAGGAGCCAACAGCCGCCCGCATTGTGTAGTAGTGCGTGCGCTCACAGGCGATGTGGCGTGCGTGCCGTAGCGCTGTAGCCTGGCAGGGCCACTGGTGCTGGTGCAAGCGTGGTTATCTTCCGGCGAAGCGGCGGGGTCACCTCGCTAGACTGGGGCAGCGCGGAGGATGAGAGCAAGCGGGCAGGTTGTCACGGTTACCCTCCCTGCGAGCGGCTCGCCACGCCGTGCCTTTCATGCGCGGACCCCCCTCCCCGTCCCGTTTCATTCTGTGCTGTTTAGCATGCACACCTAAACTCTCATCAGGGGCTGTTACATTTTTCACCGCTGAGCCGCATCTCTCCACAAGGCCGCCGCCTCAGCGTTCTTCACAGCCAGCCTCTATCCCCACCGCTCTATTCCCCCCCCCCCCCTTCCACACACACACACACACACACACGCACACACACACACCCCACCCTCAAAGTGCTGACGACGGCCCAGGGTGGCTTTGAGCTCAACTCCGGGGCCTCCATGTGTCCCTCCAACAGGTTCCCCTCTGGGAAGGGGGGGTGGGGGGGTGGGGTGGGGAGTGTATCGCCCATCTGCCTGCCCGCCGGGTGACATTCACCCCATCCTCCTGACCCCTACCCATATCTGTCTCTCCCACGTCACAACTCCCAAGGGAAGAGACAGAGAGACAGAGAGAGAGAGAGAGAGGGGGGATAGAGAGAGAATGTGGGCCTTAACTCTTGCTGCCTTAGCCCACGTGACCTGGTTTGTACAGCGGAGCCTCAAGAGGTGTCCATAAGCTAACTGTGCAAAAGATAACTCCCTCCAGTTCTGACCTGGACCTGGACATGCTGTCTTTTGCAACCGTAGCCATCATTTCAGACCAAAATCAAATTAAATAATTCAGTTCTGAGGATCTGCTCTAGTACTGTAGGCTGCACGCCACAAAAAAACAACCTTTAAATCATCTAACGTCCTTTTGAAATCCTTAACAAGACGTCTGCATTGAAAACATTCATTTATATCCAACGACATGGCAAGTTTTGACCAAAAGACTGCACTTCCATTTAGCTCTTATCTGACTTCAGCTGTCCTTGTCTTTTCTTTAATTAATTTCTCTCTGTGACTTTTCTCCCTCCCTCCCCCCCCTTGCTCCCTCCCCTCCTCATCTCCTTGACAGACCACAGGGGTTTGTGGCGTTTAGGGTTACGGGTGGTGGGCTGATTAAATATTTAGATGTCCTGAGAGTTGACCCCAGTCTCACAGTCTCACAAAATTCCTCCTCATTCTCCTCCTCCTTCTGTCCTCTTCTGTACCCTCATCTCTCCGTCCTTCTGTTCTGCTAATCCTGTGGGTAATGACACGGTCGGTCACGGCACATTATTTGAGTGAGGGCACTGGGGCTGTTTCTCATTCATCAGCTTCATTAACAAAGACAAAAGAGGAATAAGGGACCGGGGCCAAACGTATTGATTGTTGACAGTTGGGTTGTTTAAAAGTGCACTCCCTCAAGGTGACAGTAAAGTTGAGGAAACCACAGAAAGTCAAATTTAGCACTCTGAAAAAAACTAAAACAAAACAGACCATGAAGACCATACAATGTAGCACTCCGAAACTGCCAAAAAATCATACTTATTATTATCTAAACTTATTATTATCTAACTTATTATTAGAATATTACTTATTTATCAGTGATTTAGGTGATTACAATTCACCCTACAGCCCATTCATGAAAGCTGTTCTACATGCATGAGCGTAATATTTACAGGGAAACGTGCTTGTGCATATGGAGTTACACCTTTTACTTCAAACAGTGGTGGTTGGTCAGCTGTACAGGACAGGCAGAACTAAATCGAGTGCAAGTCATCTCGTTGCTGGTACATATATCGTACTTTAATATCCAAAGCTGTTTTAGCAAACTGGAAAATTCTGCAATGTACCTTTTATGCTGCAAAAACACATTCAGTCAGTGCAAGCCATTAAAATCAAAGTGACAGCTACAACAGCGGTGCCAGGTTTCTGTGGCAAACACCCTCCAGGTTTCAGAGAAAAGCGGGGGAAATATCGTAAAGTCTTTCCGGCGGACAGAGGCTCTCAAGGGCAAGACTACCGACACATTCGTTTGCCTGCGAACAACTAGCTAGCCCACAACTGCGCGCGTCTCCACAGCGATACGTTAACATACACACTCTCCGGCGCGCTTAGAAGTGCCCCAACCTTCACCCTGACCTACCAGCATGTACTTTATAGCCCCCCCACTCCCGGTTCTGGCTGAGTCTGCTGCGCCAAGAGCCCCCCCTTAGGGCTTCGCTAAGGCGTCGCTACCAGCAGAATGCCTCATGCCAGAACGTATACTCTTCCTCGCTCGTCATGTTCAATATGTGCACGTCTGTTGATGTGGCGACTTAGCGCTGCGTGTGAAACTCAGGTAGGCATGTTGTGCGTGCAGCTGTTTGGATACTCCCCCAAGGCGACGGCAGTTGCTCCGTTTCCAATGCGAGAGACCTCCTGTACGAATCCAAACTTCGCTTCCCATGCCTCTCCCTCCCTCCCTTCACTTCCCATGCTCTCACAGCCTCGGTGAGATCCTGTCAGAATTTCCGGCTTGCTGCCTGGGGGGGACGTTTAAGCATGGCAGCGTGCCTCGGGGGGACTGAATAGACAGACCCACTGACTGACAGCCTGACAGACAGACGGGGTTGTTGAGTAGCCCCAGACAAGTTACCACAGAGGACACAACGCAAAGGAGGAGAGCTACGTGTACGCGCGTGCGTGCGTGTGTGCGCTCGCGCGCTGCATCAACGCTGGAACTGCAGCTGTCATTATCATCAATTGGATAGCACATCGAACAGAACGCAGCGACACTCTAAAACTGCTCACCCATAACTGCGCTGCTGTTAAATCTATACGGAGCAGGGGCTGTCAAATGTCTATTATCTACAGCGGCAAGTGAAAGTTATGACAGAGGGCAGCTCTCGGCCCCGGGTAAAGGCCACAGGGTCTTTCCTGTGCGGTAAAGAGCTGTCAGTCTCAAGCAGCTGCTACTGGCGAAATCAGTGACCCTGCATCCAAATGAAAGCTTTGACCTCTGCGTTAATAGCCAACGATGGCGCGATTTGGGGGGGTGGTGGGGGGGGGTGGGGGGGGTTCTCTCGTGTGTCTGAAACGCAGGAGGTGCTCAGTGCTTATAGGGGTTAACGTTCACCGGCCCTGTGATTAACGCAGAGGTCGGCGTTTTGATTCGAGGTCGAGGAGTTCATGAGTTGTTTCTGAGTTGGTAAAAGATGATGCATGATGGTCCATTGCCCTGTGCTGAAATGTGCAGGTTTTAGATTATAGCCTATAAGCTTTTTTTAAGCGTTACCTAGATGTGTTAGATTAACACAGCTACAACGACAGTAATACAATTAATTCCGGGTATGTTTGAGTTCTGTGTTCAATAACATTGTCGATAATGTCTATATTATTGTCAATGTTATTGAAAGCACTGGCAACCGACAACACAGTCAATGCTGTCTCATTGGCACACCATATCAAATGTACCTGTTTGTACAATATCACACAGCCGTGAAAAGTTTCCATGTGATGGCTCTGTAACGATGTGAACCCACAGTTGTCTGTCTGTTTAATGCTGTGTAACGTTGCACAAATGCAATACACGATTATTTTGCTTTCGTGGGGGGTGTCTCCCTGTGACCTGCATGCGCTCCAGACCGCTGGCAGAGAGAGAGAGAGAGAGAGAGAGAGAGAGAGAGAGAGAGAGAGAGAGAGAGAGAGAGAGAGAGAGAGAGA
>JAODUG010000023.1:367717-394218 GCA_027564795.1 Aphredoderus sayanus | reverse complement strand
TCATCTGGAGAGATGACCGATGAAGAGAGACACAAGGAAGGAGAAACAGTTAAAGAAACTCCACGTAAAGAACATTCGTCAGATGAAGACACCGACAGACAAACCCAAAATATCCAGCACAGTCACCTATATACAAAAAATAGGCACCACACTAATCTCACCTTCCTCCTCCTCATCTTCCTCATCCTCCTCTTCCTCCTCGTCCTCGTCAGAGCTGAAGGTCCCGTCAGGCAGGCTGTAGACGCGGATCACTTGCTGTTGGCAGAACAGACAACAGTCAGATTTAAATAATGCCACATGACCATAGAGGTTATGTTACACAACAGACATCATTAACATTCCCCAGGTGTCTATGACTATGACCCAGTCAAAACCGACCTCGGCTGTTCAATTCCACCACACAGCCACCAGCACAGCACAGGAGGCAGCTCACCTTGTTGGGGTCCTTGAGGATGAGGTACTTGCCCTCATCCAGCTTGCGGCAGATGTCGATGACGCAGCGCAGGATACCCCAGGCGTTCTCCATGCTCAGGTTGATCTGGCTGGCGAACTCGTTGGGCTTGAACTGCTGCGTGCCCAGTATGACGTGGCGGGCAGAGTCCTTCACGTGGTAGCGAGACACGTAGCTGCAGGCCGCAAACATGACAAATTAGCAGTTTACACACTTTCGTCCAAAAAGGTGACTACCATGTCCCATAGTATCAGAATACCAACAAAGCTAGAGCAACGCAATGCACATCTATGGGCAAAAGCGGAACAGGTCCCATATTTTAACCCTCCCACTGTCCTATGGGTCAAAATTACCAGCACCAACTACAACACCGACATATGACATTCTGTGTTTGGCTCCCTCTGCTGGTAGTCTGCTGAAAACCATATGACAGCGGGAGGTTTAAGTGGGCGTGTCACCCTACGTCCCTACCGACAGTTTCCACTGACTTGCATGGATATGATATCCAGATATTCAAACGCCACCTTCAGGTCTGCATAGATAGAGGATCTTCTATACCCCTCTACAGTCCAGGCCCTCCCACCCAACCCTTCCAAAAGCACGGAGTAAAGCAGACATTGCTGTAGGTGTGCTCCTCTCGCTTTGCTCTATTCTCTCCGTCGTCAGCCAATCACCCGAGCGCTCGGCGTATGCCATTATTTACCACGCTGGCCGTTTACATTATTGTGCGGAGAGGGTGTTTCTCACCCCAGCTTGAGGTACTCTGATCCTGCCAGCATGGCGCAACACGTCCAGCGGGCCAGCTTGTAGCTGTTATTCTTCAGCTCCGTGGCCAAGACGGCTCCCCGCTGGGAGTCCAGCTTCTGACGCCAGTCCACCCCGTTGCAATGCTGGTGAGAACGGGCGGCAAGAGGTTAGTTCACGTCGGCCCTTGGAGGTGGCCGCTCACTGCGGGGATGGCATCGCCAGGCTCTCCCCTCCCATCTTACCCTGGAGTCCCACTCGTTGAGGGTCTTGACGTTGATGAAGGACACCTCTCCGTTGGCGCCGGTCATCACTCCGTCGTGCTCACAGCGCACGATGAGGTCGATGTCCTCCCCGAGCTTCCAGCGGCGGTACCTAGCGTGCAAACGCAACTCCTCAGTCCAAAATGCAAACTGTACACACTGCATGGAAATACAGTAATGGCTTGTACACAGTCACCCGAATTTTAAGATGACACAACATTCCTTAAAAAGATTTTTTTTAAAACTTGAGAAAGCATCTCTATCAAAAGTCTGCTGCAGTAATTAAGTCATCCACAAGGGGTCAGAACCTACCTATAGGCAACAGAGGCCACCTCACTCTTGTCCATGTCCTCTTCCACAAATGGATTGGGGTTGGGGAACTTGTAACGTTCTCCCCCCTGTGGAGAAAATGTTAGTTATATAAACAATACAATTTTAAAATAGAAGAAAAATGTATTATTAAACTGAAATATGTTAAGAGCATTGAGGGGTTTAGCAGTTTGCAGCTGAATGTTTTCAGAGGGCAAAAATGTCATTTCTATCCCTTTGTAGCCATGGTGATTCACAAAGTAGCTTAAGCTAACTGGGGGGGCAATCACCTCTTTCATCAGCACAATCACAAAGAATGGAGTGGGTTAGCTAGCAGACGGTAGCATGCTAGCAGAGGTTCTGGGAAGTGCACACATAGCTGAAGAGCACCTACCATGCGCAGGCACTGCTGGCTGAAGTTGTGGTTGATGTACGTAGCCTCCATGGCAAGGTTACGGGGAGAGTTGAAGGAGTTGCCTTCATCCTGTGGTGGCTCGTTGGCAGTCTCGCTCACAGTTAACAAATCTGAGGGAATGTGTGACATAACAGCGCGGTCAGAATAGCTGGACAGCTGCCACGTCAATACTGGGAAGAACTCAGGTTTACTTGTGTGTGGGTAAACATGTAAAAGCCATACCAAAGTCAGAGTTGTCCCTCTTGTCAAAAAAGAGCTTGTTGCCCACTCTCTGCACAATGATGTCCCAGGAATTGACTGAGCGCGTGCAGCACATCAAAGTGGCCAAAATGGCGTCGGTGGCAAACACATTCCCCTGGGTCTTAGCCAGCTGGAGTAAAGGAATGGGATGGGTCATTCTCCAATCCAATCGATTATTAATTCAGCTCAGCGTACTTCTATTAGTTGAGCGAGACGCCGTACCTTGCGGATGACAGGATCATCGGTAGTAGTGACGGTGTGGAAGATCCTCTTGATGCTTTTGAGGGACTTTTCATTGCGTGTAGTGACACGGTCGAAAGCCTTGTCATAGTGCTCCAAGGCACCACAGCACTCGCTAACCAAGACATGAACAAGGGATCAGGTATTTGTACAAAACTTCACATCAGTTCACAGGAAAAAACTCCTTATAATACTCAATAACACGCAGTACATTTCCCCTTTCAGCTCAAGTCTAGTGGAACTTTACATAAAAGCTGTTTGAATGCGACTGGTGTACGCTATAGATAATATTAAACAGGAACTTCAAGCTACAAACAAAGCCCAAGGCCTGCTTAATACAGTGCATGTGACGCTTACATATCAGTGGGCTCAGCCACCTCCATGTATCTCATCTTCATTAGCCTGGGGAAGTCCATCTCCTCCTTCACCTCCCAGTCGCTCCTGACTTCCACAGAGGAGTCTCTGGGTTTCAGCTGGGCCTTGAATAATAAGGAACAGGGGGGAGGGGGGGGGGGTGGGGGGGTTGCAAGGGGGGAAAACATTCACACACAAATTAGCTCATATATATAACATTTGCTGTGATTATTCCTCACAAATCAAATTGGAGCATACCTGGGATTTTTGGTCCCATTTCTGACGCACTCCAAACTGCTTTTGGAACTTCTTCTGCAAGCGCATGCGATCCCTGGACAAAGGATATCTTAGGTCAAAGCCAGGCTTGTACCCAAATGTAGTAAACGTGGGCCCTGAACCTCAGAAGGAACAATGATGAGGCATAA
This sequence comes from Aphredoderus sayanus, assembly GCA_027564795.1. Lineage (NCBI taxonomy): Eukaryota > Metazoa > Chordata > Actinopteri > Percopsiformes > Aphredoderidae > Aphredoderus > Aphredoderus sayanus. Next base: position 390,777 of record JAODUG010000023.1, on the reverse strand, counting down.
ACCAAGAATAAAACCTTTAACAGGTTTAAGCAGGTCTACGGTTTTCTTACCTCTCTTTCTGCTTGGCGCTCTTGGGCAGGGTCTGCATGTTAAACTGGGTCATATTCCTACGGTCTTTGTCCCTACGCAGGTTCCTCTGTGAGCACAAATGACACACACTGTTGAAGAAATACTGCAAAGTGCTCCCATCAAATAGGGAACATCTGTTCACCTTGGATGATCTGCGATCCATGCCAGAGTGCAGACAAGAACCCACCTGGGCAAACCTCATGCGGTTCCTCTGGTAGGCCGTCTTCTGCGTCTTGGCGGTGTCTACCAGCTGGAAGCTAGTCTCGTCCTCCTCATGGAAGTAGGCATACTGACTACCTCCTCCAAACTGTGACGAGTACTTATCTAGACAAAGCAATGGCATTAAGACATATTTTACAGTGGTTCTCAAACTGTGGGTTGGGATCTCCTCAGGGGTCACAAGATACTTTTAGGAGTTTTTGAAATTATTTCAACATACTAAAATCAGTTAATATTTATTATCTATTGTCCATTAATAAGCAATATTTTTGTTTAGCATTTTACTGTTAATTTAACTAATATTTGCATTAGCAAGGTTATATAAAGACAAAAGTAATACAATTTCAAGGATTAAAATTGCATTTAAATGTGGTTACTTGTGTATCTCTTATCTTGATAGGTTGCTCCAGTCCAGTCAGCCACCTGAAGATAGAAAACATACGGTAAGTATGATATTAATGTAAGATGTAAAGCAGTTAATATATTTTATAACACGATAGTTAAATAAAAACTAAATAAAATGACACGCACTTTCCCAAGACGGTCTCCTTTACTGAAGGGTTGGTAGGGCATGTCTTTAAATTTCTCTGGAACAGCACAGGGACCCCATCCTGATGGATTGTCCTGGATCACAGGGGCATGGAACTTTGCCATGATCTGAAGTTCAACCAAAAAGACAGGAAGAAAATACATTTAGTTTAGTTGGAAGAAAGCAAAGAAATTAATGGTAAAAAAATCATTTTTCTTTTGGGGTGAAGCAGGGGGATTACACGTCAAGAAAAAGCCATATTTCACCCTCGAAGGGCCTCAGGGAATAATCAGCACAGCTTTCTCCAGCAATGCACTACTAATAGGCACTGATCAGCTTGCGCAGTGGGCTAGTCATCATTGACCCGTGAACCAGCAACATCTTTAGGAACAGCTGGGACCATGTCACGTTATATAGTCATATCCTAAGCAATTTTTTTTTATTTGTCCAATGAACAAAACAACTATGATTGTAATAATAGATAAACTGTTGTTTGACGGCGAAGCTTATCGTATTAGCTGATCTAAAACCACTATGCCAGGTGGCCGTGAGCTAAAAGAAGCTAAGCTAACTGAGTAACCGACTCCTCATTTTACGACAAGGTTGTTTATGTTGTAATCATGCATATTATTAAGATTCATACTGTTTTTTGTACACGTGTGCGTACATAACTCTACGTTTACCTTCAACAGTGTTACACCCAATCGAGCTGTTTAATCCAATTACACGTCGCAGGAAAATGTTCTTGTGAGAGCGCCGGTGTGAAAGGAAGTAGTAAGTTGGCGTAAAAAGGAATATTCTTCCTGTCGTAAATCGTGGTTTTACGACAATTTGGACAGTTTTCTGCTTATGTTTCGCAAACAGCTTTTATGTTCATTACTGCGTCCTTCTGGGATGGTAGTGTGACATAACGCAGGGTTTCTGCCATTGTTGTCATCTTACCATTGATTTCTCCTCCTGATTACTACTATAATTACTTCTACCCGTATTGTGCTTATTCTTTAGCCTTGTATAACCCAAATTAAATTATTTGACAACATACCCCCCCCAATCTCAGCAATGTTTGCCACCTCTGCTTGATTGAAAGCCTGAATTGTTGTTCTGTTCTTAATAGTAGTTAATATCCTACAAAGAAACTGTGAAATCTTCAGTGCTATGTCCTGCCTGCATTTACATTAATTATACACAATCAATGTAGGCCTATGTGGCTTTACCACATAAACACTAACAAGTTATCATTTATTATTTGCAATGCCAAACCCTTCCTTTTATATTGCCCACCCATGCAATTAATTACAACATGATCCTCCCATATAAAATAATTAAAAATGATTTCCTGTAAGTGTTTGCCAAACGTACAGCATTCTGGACTCTGAATGATAATAACTATTTCTGGTCTATTACTGGCACCCTGCCAGATTTCACATATGAACCATTACTCACAGCAATTTAGATTTCTCATTATAATAAATCTCCAATTGAGATTGTAACCACTGCGTTGACGTTACTTGTGTGTGAGAACTTGAGGAGCAATACCTATAGTCTACATTTACAACAACTAAGGATATAGAGGCTTACCTGAATCTTCTCCGAAGGCTGCCGGATAATGACTATACACAAGCATGGGATGTTGTAACATGTATAGGCAATGTATAGAGATAGCCTGTTCACCATCTTAACATTTTTATTTTCACTTACTGCTCCATCTACCCACTCAACCTTGATTTTCTTTCCATCGATTAACAGAACACCATTGAAAGTTTGATTTGAATGTTTTTAGATAGACAATTGGTCTCTTAGCAACGTGACTCATAGCCTTGGATCAAGGGACTGGCATTGCATTAATAAGTAAAATGAATATGTAGCCAAGCTTTTACTGACCCAAGTAAACATGCTTACAGTGAAGGGGTTGGAGGTAATATTGGCCTATTGCTAATTTCTGAAATTAAAGTGGATTATATTTTACTTCCCTGGGGGAAAATCATTACAAAAGGCACAGAACATGGGTAGAAATTAACAATTTAACTTAAACAACTATGTAACAGGTCTCCATAATGCTTAGAGGTCAGCATTACAATGTATGGTTGAATTTATAAAATGTTATTTATAACCTTAACCCTTACTAGGGGCAGGAAAGTCCAGTGGTCTGGGTGTTCAACTTCCCAGCCAGAAATGCTCCTACTTGAAGCCTAATCGTTGTTGTTCTGGACAAAAGTTAAGTAACCCTAACCTAACCCTAAATGAATTAACCTAATTGTTCTTACTAATATAGGTGGATTCAGGGATGTTGGAGAAACAAAAATAAAAAACAAGCATTTCCTAGTATAAGTTTTTAAAATGGTTATAATAAGGTTTTAAAACTAATTGAACATTGTGAAATTAGATCATATAAAGAGAGAATAGCTTTTGTGCAGAATGAAAAGCAATTGAATAACATCTGGCAAACAGTTTCTTTTCTGCTAAATAATGGATTTAAAAAGACTGTACTGCTGTGGTAACTAGAGGCAGGTGTGCAGTGTTGAGTGGCTACCTCTGGCTCATCATGTACTAATTAGGCTAAGGCTCAATTCCCATACCACACAAATCCAGTAATAGTGTGCACCAGCACCACCATAGCATACATCATTTTATAACACGTTTTTTGCCAAATGTATTTATGATTGCAATGTCAATGGTTTACTTTGATTAAGTAGCATATAATAAATACATTGATTGTGATAAATAATTGAAATAATAAATTACGAAATAATCTGCTGTATTCAAGCACATTCCTTAATTTTAAAAATGTTGATGTTGCGACCATAGCATAGATAGACAGATAGATGTCAGTCAGTTAGTCGTGTAAGATGGATCTTTTTATATTGTTCACATTAATGCTATTATTTCTGTTACTGGTGTTGATACATATCTGTACACTCTCTTTCATACAATATGGAGCTACAGTCAATTAAAATGCATCTGCTACATTCAAGCAAATTGATTGCAGCCCAGGATTAAATTTATTTACAATGCCACAGGACTAGACATGTTCACACACATTATGAATACATGGGATAAAGCACTGGTGTGTTTGTTGATTTTAATGATTTACATGGCCAGCTGGACAATTTGTGCGTAAATATATATACATTCAGAAATAATTTGTGAATTGAAATCAGGCTACACTACACTGATACAATACAAAATAAAGCATGTTGCCAGGCCTTATGTGTAAACAATATATTAAATATATTCAATTAAAAAAGACGCAACAAAGTCAGTATTTTTATGTTTTTAATTTTCATTTACATCACATTCTAAATAAATGTCATAAATTGATTCTTGTGGCACAAAACACTGAAACCGCAGTTGTACAATAAATCAACATGACTGGGAACTGTACAAAGTCTACACTATTATCTGCATCCAGCAACATCTTAAAGAATGTCCTTGATTGTCCAAATATTTCACATCAAGAGAAGCATATAACACAAAAGGACTGCAGATAATGCTGTATATTCAACATGATAGTTATTTGACCTATATGGTCTGAGTTTATGTACAGCTGCCACCTACATGTTATTACATGAACAAACGTTGCTTGGCATGAATAAATAAATATATAGTAAAGTAAGACAACAACAATAATTAAATACATAATGACCCTAAAACTATCCGTCATTAAGCATTTTTGCAAATTCCTGAGTGTCTCACTACAAGTTCCTTAAACCTACTGTATACACAAAACCGCTTAGAGCCAACTTTGTTAAGGTTTTGTTAAGGTAGGTCTTATGCTAAGACATACTGTATTGAGGAGGAATGTGCTCATAGCATCTATTTTCGCCAGTGATTGGTTGATATGGGAGAGGTGTGTGAAAGACAGATTTATTCACTGAAACTGCCTATTTCCATGGATGTACAATGTTAAAGCAAACCAGTCATATTTAGCCCCAGTTGTGACATCATTGTAATCTATTTCACCTCTGACCTATCCTCCCACTCTCTATCATATAACCAAGTCACAGTAGGGCGTGGTAAAAGAAAGGGACAATCTGAACTGTTTTTTTACGTTTTGTTAAAAAAATGAATTATTTAAATACTATATATATATATAGAAGTTCTAAATTTAGGATTAAAGCACTCATTATTTTTAGGAGTTTCCCTTAAATCGGCCTTACTTGTAGTTACTTTTTGAATACAGCCCCTGTTCCATACACTATGACGTACAGCATTATCCAATCTAAATTTGGAGGGGGAAAAACAATGCACTTTTTCTCAAAAACAGTTTGTTACAGAAGTATAATTTTGTGATGTGTCTGAATTGGCACATGCTTTCCCATTCCAAAATAAGAAAGATGTGGGTCCTGTTTGCTTCTCTATTACCATGTTGTACGTGGGCAAGAGATTTGTGGGCAAAGACACATTCATAAAGATACCACCAGCAGAGCCAGTTGACTATTATCTCTTCTTGTAGGTGTTGGTGGGTATTTGCTATCGGGGTAGATGACAGACTGCCTGAAAAATTCTCTTTTTATAGCCTAACACACACACATATATATACACACACACATACTCACACCCACATATATACTGTAGTAAGCAGGTTACTCCTGGAGAGAGGCACATATAGAAATTCACAGTGCTACAATCACTAAATAGATCTCTTCTATCATGAAACTGCATGCCTTGAGGGAAAAAACAAATCAAGTATAAGGGAGGCAAATCCCTTTATAATGGGCCTTTAATGATGTTTTTATACCTCTAAATAGATCTTAGTGAAAGAGTGTGCGTGGGTGTGTAAGCTAGGGTCGACCAGAAACAACACTGCAGGAGCAGACAGCATTGTTTAACTTACTGTATTTACAGCATCTAGGACTACACTAGCAATATTAGCATGGCTAGCATGAGAACACACGTTGCAAATGATCGTACTAATATTGGAAAGTACAATACGACGAAAACTAGTAAAACCGGTGATTTGATGGTATAAAAGTGTAACTGCTACATGACCTAGACTAGTTTAAATGTACCGAGGTAATCCTATTTAATGTACTATAATTTAAATCAATTGAATTTATTCTACTTACTTTCTGAAGCATCCCTAAAGAGTGAAAAATATTGTACACTATGACTTGCCTCAGGACTGTCCATTTTATCTAACCGTTGTTCTGAGTGCTGCATTAACATTCAATACATTCAAATATAAGGAACAATTGATTGTCCATTATGGACTACACAGATACAAGTAGACCAACCATGTCACATCTGAGGAGAATGTACTGTAGAGCAAGGCACAAATAATCTGTTTTCTAAGCAGGTGATTCCACTTCAATTGCATTTAAAAATGTGTGCAGTCATCAACATACAATCCAATGATTAGATGGTGCTTTTACCAACAATATGAGAGTTCTGGTTCACCTTGAAATAAGGTATTGGCTTCATCACATGTATGAGCAATGCTATGCAGTCGATTACAACTTCTAACACTGCAATTCAACTTCAAATAGCAAAAAAACACAGTTTCTTTTCACAAGTAACTTATCGCAAGTGAGGTGTTCTTTTCTAAGGGTTCCTCTGGCAGCGTTTTGATGCTGCCGTTCTTTGCTCCATTAATCAATGGAACACCCAAGGTGGACCCAGCACTGGGGTCTTTCCCTTTGGTGTCCCCGGATTTGTCTTTTATTTCTGGGGAAAATAGCTCAGCTGACACCGGAGCTGCACCTTTCTCCACGAACGTGGCTCGGGAACTCTGCGGCTGCAAGCAGCCATTGCCATTCTGCGCGATCCTGTAGATCTCTGTCATTTCTGTGAGGTCTTCCTCTTCGTCCACCTCCTCGTCTTTGATCGCCCTGCGCAGGCTCTCCCTGGGCATCAGCGCCCTCTTGTGCTCGTCCTGCTGTTGCCGGCCCTCCGTGGGCTCATGGCTCTCCACCTTCCGCGAGGAGCGGCACAGAGCCTTGCGGAAGCCCCGCTTGAAGTTGTCCGACAGGAAGCCGTAGACGATGGGGTTGGCGCAGCTGTTGGCGTAGCAGAGCACGACCACAAAGTAGTAAATGCCGTGGTAGTCCGGCGGCAGGGCCACCAGCAGGTTGATGATGTTGAGGCCGTAGAATGGCAGCCAGCAGAAGACGAAGACCGCCACAACGATCACCACCATACGGGTGACCTTCCGCTCTGACTTCTTGCGTTTCGTCGAGGTGGCGTGGACCTTCTTCCCCGAACTGCGCACCTTGAAGACGATGAGTAGGTAGCAGAGGCAGATGATGAGCAGTGGGCAGAAGAATCCCACCGTGGAGGTGTAGATGATGAATGCCACACGCCAGTTGTTGGTGGGCTCCGGCCAGGTGATGTTGCAGGTGCCCCCCGGCTTCTGGATGTTGGCGAAAATCACCACCGGCAGGACAACTAGGAACGACAGTGCCCACACCGTGCCGTTCACCAGTTTGGCCACGAGAGGGCGCCGCCACTTGGAGGAGCGAATGGGATGGACCACCGCTAAGTAGCGATCGACGCTCATCACCGTCAGGCAGAAAATGCTGGTGAACTGGTTGATGGAGTCCACCGTCATGACCAGGCGGCACATGAAAGGTCCGAAGGGCCAGGACTGGAGGATGTTCTGAACAGCCAGGAATGGCAGGCCTAGCATGAACAGCTCGTCGGCTATGGCCAGGTTAAGGATGTAGATGTTGGTGACGGATTCCGTCTTTGAGTAGTGCAGCACGATGTGGATGACCAGAGTGTTGCCACCCAGGCCGATGATGCAGACTACGATGTATACCAGGGTGATGAGCACTCCGGCCACGGTGAGGCCCGGCGAGGAGTCGGGGCTGGTGGCGTTGGTGGCGTTGAACAGGGTCTCGTTCAAGATGGTGCCGTTGACCACCAGCAGGTAAAGGGGAGGGCAGGAGGAGCTGCTGTTCTCACACATTTCAGTCATCTCATCAAGGAAGGGATTCGCGAAGTTGCCCATCGCCATGCTGGTTATTTGAGCCTCGTCGTGTCGACCTCAGCTTCTGCCCATCTGTACTTTTTAGAGAAAACATAAATGATGTTATCAACAACAACAACAAAACATTCTTGTCATTATTTAACATATTTTACAATACCACAACCCTGGTGAAAGATGTAAAACTAATTATATGTTGATGGTGAGACATTCTTTATACACCTTATGTCTCATTGCAAAACAAGGACTAGTTTGATAATATCAAAATGACTCCATAAAACATCCACATAGTTTACATTGCATTGCATGTTAATACCGCCAAGTTTAGGCGCTTAACCTGACCGTGGTGCAAATTCGATGAAAAGTCTAGGACTTTTCATTGAATATCCATTGTAGTATGTTTTGGTGCCACATACATTAAGTAAGAGATATGTGATGAATTCAAAACCAGAGTGCTGATAAGTGTGTTTTGAAATGGTGGTAGAGCTAGATGAAGCGATACAAACGGTTATTGCAAAAGCCGATTGTTTAAATCGTCTTTTGCGGCTAATTATCCAGAGGTTCATGCCTAATAATAATAATAATAATAATAATAATAATAATAAACTTTATTTGTATAGCACCGTACATACACAATGTGCAACTCAACGTGCTTTATAGTTAAACATTTTCGAAAAACAAAGGATAAAGGGAACAAATTAAATAAAACAAAAATAAATAACAAAATAAAACAAGGTAAAAGCCATGAAAATAATAAAACCTATTCCCTAGAGGCCGATTTGCTTTATCCGTCTAACTACCTTGGCCCGTTAATGAACTCTGCTAGCGGCATTAACCTGCCCTAGCCAATGACTGCAAACATTTACCAATGGAGTGTATCCAGACCCTATTCACAAAGTGAATTTGTGGTCTTGTTACATCAGAATATATTGTCTCTGGTGGATGAGAAAAATCTGAACTGTAATTTAATAAATTCAATCATATATCACCTAACATGCAGTAAAACACAATAAAATGTAAACGACAACCTTACTTTGAAGTAGAATAATTTAGTATAAGCATGAACCAGACAGTTTAGAGTAATAAAGCACAAGTACAAGATTAAACAGGATCTTGCACATACTGTACAGGGATGGCTGACAGTAATAATTGACATTTCATTATTTTGCAGCCGCCCAACCTAATGTATCGTTTATGTACTTTTAATAAGAGTAGGGTTAAGACAGCTCAGAGGCTTTAAACATATATGTGCCTATGGGGTCTCATGCTTGGTAAACATCCACAGTGCTGACGTCCCTGGGACTGTTCTGGAACAAAGTAGCAGCTGTCACGCCGCCACCTTCTATTCACACACTGTGGCCTTCATTTGAACAAACAGAAAAATTAAAGAGAGAGAGAGAGAGAGAATAAAGAGTTGTCCTCTTCAGTTTTCTTTTACAAAAAGGTAGCATAAGTGCGTTCACATTTTTGCTTTGTAAATGCATTGACTACATTAATAAGGATACAGATGCTGCTTGTCAGTAGCATTTTGTAATGGCAGACTAACGGGCTCCAGAAGGAGGGAGCAGAGGAGAGGGGGAGGATTTTTGGGTTGTTGATTCTCTAAATCACAAATTACTCTCTTGTTCTTTTCTGGCTAGCATTCATCGCAACGATCAAATCCTACCTACGTCCACTTTAACAAGCTTCTAGGTGTTCATTTTACATATTGCATCGTCAGTCATTAAAAATGTAATTTTCTCATAATGTTCTCATAAAAAACTAATTCAACCCCCTCTGAATCATTTTAATACAGTATTAACGGAAAAAAATTATTTTGTTAACCAGGCCCTGAAACACATATTGCATGCAGTGAATCTGAAATGTTGCTATCGGAAATACAACAGTGAGAATAGCACAGATGTCATGTGTCATACTGTATAATATTGATAGTCTTCATCAAATAACCAAGGGTATTGTCATCTCAATGAAAGGAGGTGTAGAGTCAACAAATATCATTTAGTCTCAAAGCATTGGGATAATTTTAAAGAGAAGCCTTTGGGAAGAAAACAACACAACCATGAAGTGAGATTGATGCCTTAATGTGACATTTAAGATGACTGAAAAATATCCATGTCTTATTTTGTGTAGTGTGTGTAACCCCCATTAGTAATTTCTCAATATCTTTAAATTCTTGTGTGAACATTTTAGATTACCGGTATCAACTATGGGGCTCAGAATTGGAACCTATATGAAATGGCCTCCAGTACTGATATCAGTGACATAAATCACAGAAAACCAAATAATAGGAACATATGACAGGGCAATGTGCTGATTTTCTTCTTTCTTCAATTATCTTCCTTTGTGGAGAACAAAGAAATGAATGCACACCATTTCATGTTGTTGGAATGGTTAAGGTTAAACATGATTTGAGCATACGCTAGTTGGATTTAACTCATGAGAATATTGCAATCCAATTATCACCACGGAATAGAAATGTGTCAGTAAACATAACCTAAGCCAATCTGTTTCTTACAAGTGAAATGCATTTATCAAGCTCTGCATCTAGGTCATTAATCTCAAACAAATTACCTCCCAATTTTTGTCATTCCTTATTCTGCTTCATAATTGTTTTCCTTCATATTAACTAGCCAAAGCCAAAGGTCAGTGCCTCTTAAACCTTTCTCTCTGTGGAAGATTTGATATGCAATTTGGAGTTGTACACCTATCTGATCAACCTGTATCTTGCTTCTTTCCAACAAAAGATGGCTATCTTGGATATTGACCTTACAGCAATAATATAAAGAGACAGATCTGAAACATACATGGGAAATCATAAATTCAAACTGTGGCAAACTGTGGCAACATTTTTATTGAAGCAATGTACTGTTAAAAAGATGATTAGCCTGTTGTCACTTTTGTGTTTTGCTTTCCAAACATTTCTATCATGATTGGAAGGTTGGGCTGATGGGCGTTACATGGAGTGGTATTATTACCTTGTTGTTGTTTTTAAAGTATTGTTTTTTATGGTGTTGTAGTGTGAAGCACATTTATTTGTATGAAAAGTGCTATATAAATAAAGATTGATTGATTGATTGATTGATTGATATCGTCCATCACGGACAATAGATTTGAGCAAATTGAGGTCTGATGTCTGATAGCCTATTAATTATCAATAGGGCCACTTATTGTGAAGTTGAGAGCCACTTGCTAGACCAATAGCCTAATTCTTCTTATGTCTATACTGTCTGTCTATTGTCTACATATGACAAAATACTGTGGCTTTTTAAGTAAATGTTTTCCCTTTGCACTATCACACATTTAATGTGAATGTACCTGCAGTTTACACTTTCAAACAAATCCTGTATCTTGAGAGCGATAATGCAATACATGAGTATAAAAAAGTTCTTCGGTATGGGCTTTGCTTTTGGTGAAAAGTTTGTACAGCTATCAGTATCGTTGAAGGTGAAAGTGGCCTTATCTTAATGCTGATTATGACTAAGTGTGACTGCATTGTTGAGCTGGCAGACAACATCAAATTATCATTGTTAAGATTAAAGTGATTTTCCACTGTAACGTACACTGGACTAATGAATCAGACTTACAGTAAACAGCACAATTTTTATTGTTACTTTTCCTGCAGTTGTCTTGCTTACACATTCTATTGGAAAGGTTTCCTGCTCATAATATGAGATGTCAGGTACATAAGGAAATGACAACAGAAGAGATTGCTTTAATATAGTGTAAATCTTACATCGGAACTTATCTTATCTTGATCAAGAGAGCAGTCACTCCACATACTAGTTACCCCCTTTCAACCTCTGGAGTATTGAAAAAAATAATGAAAACACACAGGGATTTCCTTCTCTTCACTCCCTGTTTTTATTTTCCTTACGGGTGTGACTTAAGCTACTGTAGTTTCAAAATCCCATGCCTTATCTAAACCTACGTGATTGTTAAAGATTGTGGCGGATGTCCAATATTATAACTATTTATAGCAGAGGGGCAACAGGAATGTCATCTGCTGAGTCACTGCTTATACGCTAAATCTTGACAACGATGAAGTGGTAGTGGATCAACACCAGAAAACTGTTAATGTTTACACTTGAGGGTGTACACCAGTGTTTCACTTTCTGTACTAGACTGAATGTATTGAATGGGTTTTTATCAGATGACTTGTGGTCTAACTGCTGATGACCCTTGTTGTGGAGAAGAAGGTAAAAGGCTAGTGGTTAAAATGAATTTCTGCACAACCTTAAAGGTATACTGTAGCAAATCATTCTGGAGATAACTTGTTGATATTTGAACTCAATCAAAACAAAAACACCTCTCCCTTCAGTGCCATAGGGTGGTCCCTCAGAAGCTATATCCCACACATTGGAAATGTATTGCAAAGGCTAGAATGGTGTGTGTAGTCTGCACCACTTTTTTGTGTTCCTATTTATGGAGCCAGGCCTCTGTAGAAGTACCGGATTATTTTTTCAGCATGCACACAGAATGTTAAGCTAGCGAGCCGCGAGGAGATGTTTGGTGAATTTGATAAAATGTTCATAACCTTAAAAGTTAGTTACCAAAAACAGACACATTGCCTTCATAAAAGGGCAGGCAATGTAAAGGGCAATGTACAGGCACTCATGTACAGCGCTTGACAGTTAGAAAAAGCGTTACACCACAGTATATGAATGCAGTCCATTTACCATTTACTTATACCAACACAATCCAGTAAGCAGGTTTTTCTTTTAAAGAAAAAGCATACTGTAAGCTGGGCTAAAATTTGCTCTCCATCTGAAATGTGACTATAGGATTTAACACAATGCACTGCCAAGGAACAAAATGCAAGATCCCAGCTGTCAAACACTGCAGCACAACCACTGGCCTCAGCCTTCATCGAAAAGGTCAGCATCTCAACATGTCTGCAAAGCTGCACTTTGGCTTGGAAAGGTGTACTCTGTTTCAACTGCAGCCACATCCTTTAGGCTTCGTGAGAAATCCTGCCAGTCATTTGGCAGACAGCTCTAATGCCATGTTCTTTTGACTCATTACTGTACATTGTAGCCTACTCAATGGTGGAGTGGACCCTATAAACTGTAAACACATAATTTCTTAATATATAATACTACTACTACTACTACTAATTTATTATTATTATTATTATTATTATTATTATTATTATTATTATTATTATTTATAAAGATATTCTGGGCTTGGTTCTATATTTATGTATCTGGTATAATTTGATTTGATGCCCCAGGCCAGGGACTTTCCTGAAGTAAGTTTAAAGATAATGAAATCTGTATAGCTTTTAGTTATAATTTACTTACTTACTTTTATTTTGTGATGTGTACTGTTGTGATGTGTACTGCAAAGTTGTTGCTGCAGGTCTGATGTTTTTTTTAACCTGGTTAAATAACAATTAAATTAATTCAGATATCATTCCGGCATATTGCTGTAATACAGTATACACTATGTAAGTTCCTTACTTATACAGTATGTTGTTACTCTGCAATTACTAGTGCATACTGTACAGGATCTTCACTATAGCCATTAGCCTTGTTAATGAAACTGAATTGCATTAAATACTGTGACTTAATTTATTATTACACCTATTATTACACAAAATTCTAACAGGAATAAATGATGGATGATTATTTTTCAATACTGTAAGGCAGTAGGTGCACCAAACATTGTGTGATAACAAAACCACCAACACCATACAAAGGTTAATGAACACCATCATCAACAGAAAGCCTAGTGAGATGATTTGTTGATATAGAAACAACAGTTCAGATCTGTAGACATCATTACCTCCAACAAAGGTATAGTTACAATGAGGCTAGTAAATATCCCATCACTTTTTTGCATGTTCAAAAACTGTGATAAAATGAGTGATTCAGCTATTTACACTAGACCCATTCTGTTTTTTAGGAAGAAATAAGAACAAGTGGCAGGGTCATAGGATTAACGGCTTGAATAACATATTCTAAAGATGAGATTTAATATATACCCATGTGGCAAACCTGCAGGATTAGCTAATTTAAATATATGATGTGTATTAGCTGCCACAAATTGGTAATCTAAGTAACTCAAAAGCCAACACAGGAAAAATATCATGTCGTCTAAACTTTTTTACGCATTTTATGTGTGGGACATTGTGACCACACACTTTATAAATGTATAATAAGCTGGTGTAACGATTATACAGTAGACCTTTCAGCCATGGCTCCACAACTCTATCCTACTCGTGTGGGCGTTCACATAGGATAGGAAATACCAGCATCCGTTGAATAAATAAATCAACAAGTCACAGCACAGCATGATGCTTAATAAATATTTGATTACATATTAAAGATATTGCTACAATACGTTTTAACCTCCTCTTCGCTCAGGCTGAACCCGACCAACTGCCTTCTGGGTGCAGGCCACTGTAATGTGAAAAAATGTCAGTGAAGATTGACAACGGGACGTTTATTTGAGGGTTCAGTGAGTCAGAGTCTAGCACGTAGATAGATCGATCACGCTATGTAATATATATCAATATGCGAGACGCCACGCTTTTTATAATCTAATATTATTTCAGACGCGGTGGGAGGGTTGGAAATTGTGCCCTATCTATTTGGAAAACAAATTTGTATAAATTTAGTCTAGATTATGTTTATAATTTTGTTGGATGAACTTAACCAGGGTTGACATATGGGAATCAATGCGAATGAAATTGTTAAAAAAGGCTATATATCAGTTGTACAAGATAATTCGCAAAGGAACTTACTTTTATTCTGCATGTGTCAATATGCAATAACCAACCATAGGCTACTAAGGCTACAGTAACGCTAACATAAACTAAATCACACTTACCTGCCACGTTACTTTCTCAAACGATGGTCCTTCAGTGAAGTCAAGATATTGGAAATAACTAGCCTAAGGAAGTGCTCAAATCACCTATAGTGTTCTTCACACTCAAAAGGAGTTCCCTGATTTAAAAACATTGTCAACGACGGGTTGATCACTCAGCGAGCTGTGGGTATTTTCTCCCCACCTGTTCCCGGTCTTGAGTTCTGGTTTCTGGTGCACTGAAAGCTGCCAGCATAACATTACTGCCCGCACAGCGCACACCCTCTTGCTTGTAACTAGGTAACGGCTCTCCTGCCTGTAGACGCCCTGGAGAGACAAGTAGCCTACTGTAGGAGGTCCTATAATAATAAATCATAGCCTTTGCTATGTGCGCGCGTCTGTGCCTCATCATTGCGTCTGCGCCCTACGACATCGCGTTCTGGATTTGATTTTGAAAATTCTGTCTAAGCAATGATTTGCTTAGTTTGGCGCATTGCCCACAGTCTATACACAGCGATATGCTACAACATAGGCTATATACAAATGGACACAAATCTACTGAAAACCAACAATGCACAATTTTGGTGCATTGAAGAAAGGCTAATTAATTTTTCATTTACAATGCTTCGTTACAAAATATAAGATAGGTAAGGTAAGATAAGAGAATCGGCTACTATGCAAACTACAAGATCAATACACATTTCAGTAGAAATTGTAAATAGATTGGCTGTATACCGACATCTTCTGACTTTGATTATTTATGTATAGGCATATACAATATTTCACATAGTGTCAAATACCATGGATTTCCTCAGTCCTACACATTCGTTTGCCCACCCAAGACTCCAGATGACAGCCATAACCATTATTACAATGTTCACGACAACTGTCAAGATCCTCAACTGTTATTCCACCTGGATGCATGTGGCCATCCTAGCTGTCAGAATTGTTCCACAGATGTGTCCATTTCATATTAATGTCTGTTGGCATTATTTTAACCATCAAATTATCACATTATTCCGTAATATTCTGTTATTTTCCCTATGTGTAAATAGCAGACAGTAATGTGTTTGTTTTGCCTTCCTAATGTTTTGTCTCCCTGAGCATCAATTTACCAGGCAGGGACTCAACCAGGTGTTAAATGTAGTCAATAAAATAAAATCTCTTTAGTGCCTTGATGGCAATATTCCAAAGCCTTTATTGTAATTTTGGTTACAATACACTCATCCAAAGCGATTTACAGGTTTGAGTTAGGTTGAGTTGCAAAAACACTACAACCTTATATTTAATGAATATATCCTGTGGTTGAGGGCTTAAGTGATTATGGCCAACTGCTGCTAGCATCCTGCAGTGAAAAATCCTGTAGTTTGATTTTATTTAAATATTTATTGAGGAATGCAAGCACACAATATACACATATTTTATTAACACACACACACAGACACACGCACCTAGAAGATATTCAGTAATTTAGCTTAATCCAAATACAACAATTAAATATTACTTAATTGTGGGATCGTGGAAATGCGTTTAATAAACTCACACAAGTTCGATTGCTTCTTTTTGTCATGTCAACATACACTCACATTGAAACAGAAAATTGAAATTGCGTCTGATTATCTTAACACTGCTGTCCTCAAGTGTGTCTGATGAAAACTCATCAGTGACAGCCTGTCTTTGTTTACATCAGGATACTACGAGGAGCCTGTCGCCGATTGAATTTCTGTTGCTTGAGATAAAACACTCTACTGAGAGTACAGCACTATTACCTGCCAAATCAACACAGCGATGGGGAGCACTGCAGGCTGCATGGGCCAAACATTCCTGTACAATGCTTTCTGTGATTTGCTGAGACCATGGCACACTGAAGCTAGGGGCTTCTGTATCAGATAAAGCAGTGTCACATAATCAGAATCAAAAGGTAAACCATTTGTTTTATTCTTATTTTGTACACAGTATGCATTTGAAGTAACTGCGATCTTCATTTACTGATGGAATATGCTCTTAGATGCCCACATTCTGTACTTATATTAATACTTTACAAACACATGACACTTACAAGTGTTGACTTTAAAGGGTTTTAAAGTGACAGTGAAAATGTTGTTTACCACTGACTTTCATTGGTTCTTAAAAATATATACAGTATATTCTACAGTGAGTGGAATCTGTAAGCATCCTTGAACAATCTGCTCCTTGTAATTGTACTCAATGTAAAGTTTCTTTGAATAAGTGTCCACTAAATTATCTACAATAAATTGTGCTATTGGATTTGAAATATACACTGCACTCCACAAATATCTTCTAAGAAAATGTTTGAGTATATGTTAATATGGCTTCATAAAATGTCTATGACACAACAGGCAACCCATGGAAAATGGTAAGGGAAAAACCTTTAAAATGAATAATTAGCAAGCAAATCCAAATGTGGTCGTCAGCAGAAAATCTAAAGAGCCAGCTCTTAATGAGATGTAAAACTGTTAACATGCACTCAACAGCAGTAATTAAACCAATTTCATTGGCAAGGAAAATGTATAGGACCACAGTCTCTCTCCCTTTATCTATTTAGTGTACATACAGACCATTTTTATATATTTTATGTATGTAGAATGTTTTACATTTTTTGAGACATGTGAATGGAAATGGCGGGAAAGCAAATTGTTCCTGTAGTAGGCTACAGAAGCTAGCTAAACTGAGTAGCAGTGTGCGACATAGGTAAGGTACACACATACAACCAACCTTTCTACGATATTACATACAGTACAATATTTTATTATGGCAAGGGAGTTATAGAGTCAAGGGTTTAACAATAAATGATAATATCCAACCTTTCCTTTTGTGTGCATTTACTCTTTCTAAATTGTGCAGTGAATTGCAGTGGTTGTAGTAACTCTGATGTCAATATATATCTGATGTTACTGCCCTCTTTTGACATGTAACTGTGTGTTTAAGGTCAATGCTTTATCTCCATCATATAATCTTTCTGCAGTCAGGAACCTTTTTAGAGTGTTTTCACCACAACCATGGATCTGTTACCATGGAGTTGTGTGGAACATTAAATGCTAGTGTATGGCATTTGGCTTGACGTCTTGTATGTCTCTAAGTATACAAGTCTATAGCCACTAAATAAATTAGCTCACACATACACATATTTGACAACATTGTTACTTGTCAAATTTGCAGCTACCATAACTTGCAGTTGATCTTGACATTTCTAGTAGCCCATCTCTGTAATCACTTGGGAAAAGACATGATCAAATACTATGTTTGCATGTTTGCATTTGCAATTACATGTTTGCATGATGAATCAATATAATGCAATCACTAATACTAATGATGTCCTTTTTTATAGCCTAAGCAAAATTGCATTTTTCAGCCCAGGAAGTGTGGAAAGTCATAGTAAACTCACTTGTCATTTGCATTCTTCACTATTGTGAATCAATTTAGCAAACATTTACACATAAAATAGAATATCCAAATATGTATTTAAGGGTTATATATAGTATTCACAGATAATCAGTGATACATGTTCAATGTTGAATACTGTATTCCAGAAACTTCAATTACAGCAACAAAAAATAATAATAAAAGAAATAAAAATAATAACACAACTCTTAATAGGACAACATGGTGGCATCATCTGGTCATAAGACACAATTGCACTCTTTTCAGTTTTATTCCAGTGTGCCATTATATTTAAATTCCAAATCCAAGGTGTCTCGTACATTTGGTGAGACCAATTGCAATAATAATAATATCATTTACAATGTATTATTTTACCATTAAAAATAATCCTATGTAGCTAAGCTAAGTGTAGTTCCTCCTCCAAGAAAGTGGAGTGGCTTGAACAATACACAACAGTCATGAATTCATAAGTAAATTACAAAAGCAAAAAGCAGGCTTTCTGTCTTATCCCTGAGCCCTTCGCAATGTGCCTGAATATATCGAGCAGCCTTCAGAACAGTTGGCAGCCCCGTTTCTTAACCTTAGTGGGCTGCGGACACAATACTGCGCGGATGGCCTCATCAAACACTGTCTTCAGTCCCCGCTGGGTTAGAGCAGAGCATTCCAGGTACTTCACCGCATCTGAACAGATACATCTTTTATTATCAAAAAGGCCTTCTTTGTACTAACACTTGCAAACCTGCAATGATCCAAACCAAAGGACATTAATTAAATAATGACAGCACCTGTAAAGGGAAAATTATATCTTACCTATCTCCTTGGCGAGTGCCAGACCCTGGGGATAGGTGATAGGTGCGAGTTTCTTCTCCTTAAGCTTCTCAATGGTCTCCTTTTCATCTCTCAAATCCAACTTGGTGCCCACTAGAATTATGGGAGTGGATGGGCAATGGTGCCGTACCTCCGGGTACCACTAGAGGGTGCAACAGTTAAAGGTCAGAGATCAAATCAATTGCTGTATGATTATAGGAAATTAATATTGTTCACTTGTCTAAAATGGCTTCCTTAATCTGTAATTACTGACCTTGAATCCACCATCTTTATCAAAATAATTAAATAGGTTTGGGGCCACCAGGTCAAACACATATAGGCTGCTCAATTTAATTTGTGTTTATTAGAAAATACATTGATGTGCACACATTTAAGATTTACCACAACTCATCTAGGACTATGCAACATTTCTATTCACTGTTATTGGTTTTCTTTCTCTTATGCGGGAATACAGTGCTGGTAGCTAGTATGCAGCTTCTGTCTCAAATGTACATCTAGTAGAAGCCTTTTGCTTGCTTAGAAAAAGATGTATTATAATCTTATTGATCATTTTTGTCATCATTAAATTTGCTCCTGCAGTTTCATTTATCACAAATAATGTTAACATAGCAGAATATGAATGAATTATAAAATATAGAATAAATAAAAAATGATAGCAAAATATACCTACTTAAGAGGAAAGATATAGCTACACTATGAAGAATAAAGTCTGAATGTTACAGATGTTTTGCAAACCATACTGACCATAGCTTGCTCACAAGACAATTACTCCCTTTCATATGAAAATAATACAGATGCCCAGGGTCCATCATGTGGAAACAGCCCACCCTTTACCAAAGGGTGGTCATTTCCATAAGGCGATGAGCTTTATATTGTGTGTGTGTGTGTGTGTGTGTGTGTGTGTGTGTGTGTGTGTGTATGTGTGTGTCTGAAGACAATTTAATTGTCTACAAAATGCCAACTTTGCATGGAATAAATTACAGCACTGGAGGAGACACTTTTAAATAGAAGAAAGTTTCTGTGTAATTTCCTCTGCCAATACATAAGGAGGGTACAACAGGAAAGACTACAGAGGTGAAATAGCACTGACCACAATAAATATATTTGGTGTGTGATGGCTTGTATATAAGGCTTTGCATGTCAGTCCAGAAATAGCAGCATACAGTACCTCTATCCGTGCTAAATCTATTGTTTTAGTTTATCTTTAATAAAATGTGCACCGTTTATTATTATATATTATGTTAGATATTATAATGGCCAGACTGTTTTTGTGCAGCTAATATAGGTATTGACCCCAGTCATGCATGGGGTGCTCACTATTTAAAAAACCTGAGAAACCACTGCATTGTGTCAGGAGCATAGCATCTCTTTATCGTGACTTCATCATAAACCTGAAGAGGATATTAACACAGAGCATCACGGACCATGGCCACCGCTAACAGAATATAAATCTACCAATTAGATTTCACCCCCCTCCCAACCCCCGCCCACAGCCTGCCTAGCCTGCCTACGTGTCTTTGCACTTTTCTCTGCTGTGTCAACTTACAGCAACTTCTGTTTTTATGTTACCATGGTGACTACATAGATATAAAATATTTAGATCGTTGCAAATATAGTGCTAGAAAGGAGAACCAAGCTGTCACTTCAGGGAACATGGCGATGCATTTGCATAAAGGAGAAGGGAAACAAGAGTTGAGATTGCTTGTAGCTAATCACAAATCAAAAGCCGCACTTGGCTTGTTTGTGCGAGCGGGGCAAATCTAAATGCCACAAATTGGATTGGATTAGTTGTGGGCCTCCAATAATTGGCAATAGGAAGAAGCATTTTATGTTGCCTTTATCTTACTTTGTGCACCTGCAATTGACGGAGCAGTTGTGAAGGACTACCAAGCTTCCAGAACCACTTTGGGAGCAATTACATTTTCTTGACTGCACAAAAACATAGGGGTACATATTGATTAATATATCTGCCTTTTGACCTCTTAGGCTGCTAGGGAATGCTACCAAAATGCAGATAATACTTTGCTGGAGTCAAAAATGCAAAAGCGGGCTAATCCACCAAGCTGATCATATTTTATATACAGAACTATGCATTCATCCATAGTACACAATGTGACACGGTCAGAAAACTGCACAGAGAACACACAGATATGTTTACGGGATATACTGTATATGGATTCCACCCAGGAAAGGAATACAGCAGACGTGGTAATCTACTGTACAGTAGCAACAACCGGGTTGATTGAATTCAGGAAGGAAGGCTATAGATGCTGCTTAAATGCTGAAACTGTACTGACATTTTCAGAGACCGATAACATAACAACCTTTTCTGATAGTATCAATTAACAGCTGATTTAGGTGTTCTAATTAGCAATTGCTCTGCCAAGGAAAGTGATTGATTGTCAATGCTTCCTAATCAAAGCCATTTTGGCAACCTGATATCAGGTTACTGTTTGGCTACTATTAGTACTGCTACTATTATTAGTATTTTAGCTGCCCTCCTGTGATGCATCTGTGAAATGGGTCCATCGCAAACAAATGACATTTAGTTATTGCCTCTTAGTTACAGTTCTCCTATAGCAAGTCCAACATGTGGGCTCAACTCCTGGCAACGACGTTAAGCGCGTTGACAACACAGCATCGACTGACCTTCGCTCTGACGTTCTCGAAAGAAGCGGGGCTCACCAGAGAGAAGCAGATTAGAAACACATCCTGGAGAACAAAGAGGCAGACAAAGCCAGTGAATCGGTTATATTTGGTAAAAACAAAACACAGTATTTTGTATGTAAATCTACTTGTGGCAATATTTAGAGAAACAGCTGTGTCTAAGCAAGTGTGACATGCATTACCGTCTGAGGGTAAGACAATGGCCTCAGTCTGTCATAGTCCTCTTGTCCAGCTGTATCCCACAAGCCCAGATTCACTGGTTTGCTGTCCACCATTACATTGGCGGAGTAGTTATCAAACCTGCGTCAACCAGCACATGTGAAGTGAGTGGAAAAGGAATCACATAATACAGATTGCATGCAATAATGCACCATTAGAAGGTTGTATGTAGTGTCTAGGTGCGACATAATACATTAGTAAGCCTAAACACATAAGCGAGAGAATATAGAGAGGGAATATACAGACATAAATACAGTAGAAAGATCAGTGGTTGAACGGCAGGTGTCGCCAAAATCACTCAACAATGGAACATGTTAGCTTTAATAGTGAACACGTCTTGATGATTGGTTAATAGTAGCAGTTACCATGGCATGGCTACATTATTGTTTGTGTGTGTGTGAAGAGCAGCAGAGCAGCACTTACACAGTGGGGATGTACTCCCCAGGGAAGGCGTTGGTTGTGTAGCTGATGAGCAGACAAGTCTTTCCCACAGCACTGAAACACAAGATTGGGCAATCAGTCATGTGCCAACACATGTACAGTACATGCAACACACACACGCACACACGCACACACGCACACACACACACACACACACACACACACACTCACACAAACACAAAGTCCCTTAATGTCACAACTGAGAGACCCTTCAAAATGGTCTGATTATTATTTCAGGAAAATAAGTGTAAATACCCTGAATACAAACTGTTCTGATTATACTGATTTTCCACAATGCTACGCCTCTGCAGGGCCAAATAGAAGATCTCTTGCTCTCAAAACACTTCAAAATAAAGAGCGAACATCCCAGTGATGAATAAGCCCTGTGATGCATGTACAGGCACGACTGCTGGAATGTTGGGCTGAGGAGTCCCATACCTGCGGCCCTGTTTTCTACATGGCTGGAAAGTGGCTCCTGAGGCTAAATATAGCATACTTATGGGTTCAAACCCACCGCTGAAGCAACTGGCCTACCTACCCTTAACGGGACACAAAAGATGAGTTATAATACACAACCTTTGTGTCCCGTTAAGGGAAATTAAATAAAATATAAAAACTACAAAATAATGCGCATGGATTAACACTAAAATCAAAGTAATAATAAGCCTTCAGAAAGTTTTGGAGAACGCAGCTATCGGGGGAACAGGAGTAGTCTAGAAGTTAAAAGCCGACGCCCACTGGAGGTGTCGACGTGCGGCACCAGGCAACGGGGCAACTCCCGCTGGCAGTGTGTAACGTCCTCCATGGTTTAGAACGCAGTTTACTTCTGAAGCCCTTATCCCTCATGATGTCCTCCGGGTCACACTGACCCAACGCACTAGCTCTTTGTGGCAGATAGAGGGCGCTCAACCTAATTCTACAGCTTACACAGACATATGATGTGCACTGCTGGCA
>JAODUG010000023.1:337976-351723 GCA_027564795.1 Aphredoderus sayanus | reverse complement strand
GTGGCTAGGGAAAGGGAAGTTTGGGGTCCCCTGCTGGAGCTGCTGCCCCCGCGACCTGACCTCGGATAAGCGGTTGAAGATGGATGGATGGATGGATACATTTTAGGCTATATATTTCACTTCTTCATAGTTCCTCTTATGTTTGCTAAACTTTCTGTATTTAAAGGTATAGTATGTAATTCTTGAGAACACGTGTTAAATTAGAACGCAAATCAAAATAAAAGCACTTCAATGCTGTATAGGGTCCTACCTCAGAAGCCCCACACATTAGAAATGCATTATGAAAGTTAGGATATTGTTGTAGTGTGCAGTCTGCACCACTTTGTTTGTGTTCTTATTGATGGATCAAGGGCTGTAAAGAAGTATACCAGATTATTTGCATGCACAGATAACAGTATGCTAGCAAACTGCAAGGAGATATTTGGTGAATTTTACAAATCGTGTATTAGCTTACAATCGCATACCTTTTGCCAACCTTTAAGACCATGACTGAAATCCATGTTTTTTGTCAAACCCTGACCAGCTATGGCGTTTCTGATTTTTTGAAGTTCTGCTTCAGTCCCATTTTTCAGTCCCATGCCATTACACTAATGCCTAAAGAATTGATATTGCTTTTTTGGTCATTATGTAGATGTTGGATAGACAGTTATGTTGACAGTTATGTTGTTGCAGAAATTCAGATCCTGTGTTTCTCCATAATTAGGCCAAGAAGGTGAAGTGGTAGCTAAATTCAACTTTAAAGATGGGCAGAGTTAGAGAATTGGCAGTTAGGCAAGTGTGAGAGAATTATCAAAACATCTTGAATTGACCAAAGAATGTGGAAATTAAAGTATATTTCAAAATTATTTTGTTTTTCAGTAAAGAAACAAACACAGTTGATAAAATGCAATAATAAAAAACAATAATGTAAACATGGAAAATATTATGATCAGATAAGATAATATAATAGAAGCAAACAAAGCTAACACACACAAATTAAATGTTTAATTACAGTTTTATGTTCAAATACAATCTGGTAATAAAAAGACATTTGTCCAACCAACTTAACAATTATAGCCTATTTATTTCACATATAAGGCAATGGGGATGAGCCATAGTTTGCATACAAATAATATGTAATATTTTCCTTAGGCTACATAAAACAAATAAACAAACAACAATGATTCCTGTATGTTTCGTATGATTAATTACGTAATGTTTCTGGTAAAGTTGGTGAAGAAAGGCTCCGTTGACGTTTCGAGCTACGTAGACTAACGACGTGCGACGCAAGTTTCGGGGAGGAGCTATAAAGGCTTGTTTTCCAGTTTTCGCAAGCTCAACAATCTCCATTTTGTGCAAGCATCTGAGCTGAACGTCGACCCTGTGAAGAGGAGGCCGCAAATCTAGCTTCTATACAAAAACAAAGTTAGCCGTCTAACCGCTTGCAAGCCAAGTTATTTTCCGAAAGGAAAGCTAATCTTATCGTATGTCCGCTATCCAGAACCTCCAACCTTTTGGTAAGTTATTTTCAGCAAACGGTAACATTTATTGCTGACAAACCGGGTGGGGGAAGGGCGACGCTGGCATATACCAACTACCTTCCATCGAAGGTAAATAGGGTTTAGTTATTTGCATTTTTGGTAAATAATATTTGAATGCTTTTTATGTAAATGATCAGTTGTCTACCGTGTTAGCGCGGCCAAGATATGAAATGGATGCATTGTTCGTTGACTTGTCAGGCTTTGATGATTAGCAGGCCTCTGCTAAAGCAATACCGTAAGGCCGTTGTAAGTAGGCCTAACTTTAATGTGTTGTGTGACATCCATATCGGGATAGATAAACTGTGCTGTTAACATTTAAAATCGTTAGCTTTCGTGCATAACACTGATTTTAAGTAATGAGCCTATTTTAAATGTTCTTGGAAACGGCTTAACGTTGGGTGACTTGGCTCTGCTTGGTGCCCGGGATTGAGTTCAGCTGTATATTTAGCTGCGCGTCTGACCAATCCGTATGAAATGCGACTCTGGCAGGGAATTCTCCAGCCACGGTTAGATGACGGTCTTTTGTTTTGCTGTTGACCTTAGCGGTAGACCGGTGAGTCCTTTAACTTAAAAACGCTTATCTAATTTAAAGTCAAAGGATGACGGCAGCACAAAAATCGCGTAGCCTTGCTTAAACGATGTAGCCTCCCTCACACAAGGCCTCAAAAAATTCCGTGTCCGTTTATTGTTCCGTTCTCCCCCCCCCCCCCTCCCTAGACCCCTTTGCTGATGCAACTAAGGGTGATGACCGACTCCCAGCTGGGACAGAGGACTACATCCACATAAGAATCCAACAGAGGAACGGCAGGAAGACCCTCACCACTGTCCAGGGCATCTCTGCCAACTATGATAAGAAGAAGCTAGTTAAGGCCTTCAAGAAGGTAATGTGTGTACGGTGTATATAAATGTAACCGGGCAGGTTCTGGAGTGGTTGGGTTTGCATTACAAATGTACATGCGTCACTGCGGTATGTAATGTTGGCCGGGAGGTCATTGTATCCTGGTGACGTCAGCTGTTGTCTGCCCCACTAATGCTGCCATTGTGTGTTCTGCCTCCACAGAAGTTTGCCTGTAATGGGACAGTGATTGAGCACTCGGAGTATGGTGAAGTGATCCAGTTGCAGGGAGACCAGCGCAAGAATATCTGCCAGTTCCTCATTGACGTGGGTTTTAAACAGTTTCTGTATAGTAATGACAGGCCATCTTGTCCATCAGTTTGTGCTATATGATGAAGCAATTTATGCTACTAAAATTGGCTGTTAAAGCAGTTGTATAATTGCCACAATCTGTGGTTTAGCTTGGTCATTGAGCTACTACACAATAGCATTGTTCTACATTTTCTATTATTGTAAACCAACTGGAACCAGGATACAGAATCTGCACATTCGTCCAGTATCACTGAAAAACGTTTAATTACTGACCGAAGGTCACTTCTCTAACTTGCCTTTCCTATCTCATACAGATTGACCTGGCCAAGGAGGAACAGCTCAAAATCCACGGCTTCTAAAAGCTGTCGGCAACCCCCATCCCTTTCCTCCACCTATAGGCTCCTCAACTACACCTCCACCCATGCTCTGCTGCTGTTCCCTCCCCACCTCCCCTAGCAAGCCCCCCACCCACTTCAGCTCCTCTTAACTAACATGTCGATTACCTCTGACAAAATGGGACTCTGTAACAATAACCCCTTCCAACACCAGGGGGCAGGCTTGCTCATGCAAGGACACACCACAGCAGCTCCACACATCAGGGATGATTGGTGATGAGCCCCCATGTTCTTGATCCCTAACCCTGCTCGGGGTGTTTTATTATTTTTCTTTTTGTCAACTTGAATAATGGCATGCAGTCTCCAAAAAGCAATTTAGGGTGTTTTTTAGGTTTTGTGCCACAAATAGGCACCATTTCATGTAACGTTTTTGTTTTGTACTACAAGGTGTTTAAATAAAACAATGAGTCTCCATATGTTTTGTGATGAGCATTTCATTTGAAGAAGTATCATAGACTAGTAACATCAGTCTTGCACATTACAGTGGGGTGATGGTATGAGCAGAACAAAAAGCTTTATAATGTGTATGAACTGGCCACAGAAACTGATGTGAAATTAACATGCAAGACAATCAGTTTTCCGTTCATGATGGTTACATGAGCTCGGTAGCGTTTTAGTTTTCAAGTAGTATCTGGACTGCCAGAACAGTCTTGAAAGATAGTAGCTGCTAAGTTTTAACCTTCGTAATGTACTCCGGGTCAGAATGACCCAAATCACAATCTCTTTGTGGCAGATAGAAGGCACTAAACCTAATTTTACACCTTACACACACACGTGCACTGCTGAAACAACAAGGTGTGTGTTTGAAACACAAAAATCAACAAATACATAAAATAATACACTCAGCAATGACAATTGAAAAACACAATCAGATGGCGCGGCCGTGTGGCTAAATACTATACGAGTACATTACGAGGGTTAAGATGCTACTTGCGTTATCAAAATACACTTGGCGTTTTACAGTTACTTGAGCATTGATCAAATGTTACATTTGATACTGCTCAGGAAACAGTTGCATTTGAGGAAAATTCTAGGGGGGAGGGCGCATCTCTTTATACTGTAAAGAAATGAAATCAACTGCCTCGTGCCTGTTCTTTTCTGCATGTTCTCCATGCCAAGCAATGGAGAAAGTATCCCCTGACATGACTCCAATCCTCATGCTTCAGCTAGATGCCAACTCTGCAAAGTTGACATCCATTGTTCAACAGGAGAGCTCCCTGTTGGCCCTTATACTGTATTGCAAAAGCTGTGACTGCTAATTGAAAAGCAAAAGATGTTAACTCAAACAAGGGAGCCAATGGTGTAATTAGTGTGTTCATTCTGAATGGCAGTTTTCAATGTGAAAACGAGATTGGGCCTGAAGAATTGTGTGTATTGTTTTGCAAAAATTGTGAAAAGCATGAAATGTGCATAATTGATGTAAGATAAAATTGGTTGCATCAGTTTCAGGTTTTGGTCGTTCTGTGGGAGGTTTCAGTGTTAATGTAAGCGATAGAGAGAAACTGCATGCTAATGCAGTGTTTCCACATAAGTATTTTTTCTCCACCAAACACATGGTGATAACGTGGGCCGGGTCAATCACAAGCCTATCTTGTATACTCTCCTGTTGTCCTCTGGGTCAAACTGACCCAACACACTACCTCTTTGTTGAAGATAGAAGGCACCAATTATAATTCTACATCTTACACAGACATATGATGTGCACTGCTGGCACACCAAGGTTTGCGTTTGAAACCAGAGGACAACAGGAGGGTTAATTAGTGCTGCAACCTTTTATTTGGTGATATATAGCCCAATAACTTTAGGCCTGCTAGCACTAGAATTGTTTTGTTGTACTGTGGTAAACAGACACAGAGTTAACTGCAATGTTGTAGGCTACACTTCCTGCTCCCAATCACAGAGCAAAGGTAACACATTTTCTTCTTTTAGACTGAATTGGCAGAGACACAGTTTTTTAAATGTCATTATTTCTTTATATATTTGTTTTTTCGTGCCATTTAACCCTCCTGTTGTGCCCCGGATTCAAACACACACCTTGCTGTGCCAGCAGTGCACATCATATGTGTGTGTAAGCTGTAGAATTAGGTTTAGCGCCTTCTATCTTCAACAAAGAGCTAGTGTGTTGGGTCAGTTTGACCCGGAGGACAACAGAAGTAATACAAATACATATAGAAATAATGAATAAAGAAATTATGTGATTGTCACACAGCAATGACAATACAAAGAACCATACTATCATACACAATCAGATGGTGCCGCCTGGTGTTTCAGGACTATATTTTAAGGGCATCACAAGGGTTTTAACCTAATACAATCACCTTGCTCAGTAATACTTGTGGTGCAGGCTGTTGTCAGGGAATGACCTTGAGCCATTTAACCTATTGCCAAATGCTATATTGAGGCAACACCACTTGATGCCATGAGCTTCTGAGCTTCTCAAAGAATACACGTCATGTCAAGTTAACTGGGAAATAAACTTCAAGAATTAAATGGAAGATTTCCACTGTCCTGGCCAAAATTTAATTTTAGCTTCAATGTGATGAACATTTCTCCTCCTGAAGTGTTTAGACTCTGGAGAGAAAAGCCATGCTAAAATGCTTTGCTGCACTGCTCCTCACTTCCTGCTGTTACTGCTGTTCAGGTGCGTTCTCCGCAGTGTGTGTTCTGTGTGTGTACTTTTTGGGGGACTGTATTAATGGTATAGATTATGCATGCTGTGTGTGTGTGTGCATGTGTGTGTGTTTTGCTGTGTCATCTGTACAATATGTACAATATAATATATATATTGGGCACTCACAGTACTGTATGTGGCTGGGTGTGTGTGTTTGTGTGTGTTTGTGTATTGTGAGACAGATGGTTTGTGACTCTCTGGTGGCTTCCCTTCTCTCTGGTGTGCGTGTGCGCAGCGAAAGCTATGTTGCATGCAACACAACAAGCATAAACTCTTGGGTTTATTATTCTCTCTCTCTCTCTCTCTCTCTCTCCCTCTCTCTCTCTCTCTCTCTCTCATGCACACAGATGTATTGAAGAGTGAGCGAATCATTCATTCAGAGCTGTTTGAGGCTGGCAGGAGTCGTGAAATCCAAACAAGCAACAAAGAGACCAAGACAGTGTGAAAATAAGAAAGCAGAGTTGAATAAAGTCATGACTGTAATAATGTAGAGTAAAATCTGCAGGGCGCAGACAAAATGAACATGCATACTATTTGTCACTGTGTCCATAATATATTACTTTATATACATGCCTTAATATTCTGCACTCACTGACTTTTTCCCCTTTTACTTAATTTAGCTAGGGGGTGAAACAGTCAATAAATCAGCTTGAAGCATGAAAGAGAAATTACACATTGCAAATAGGCTATATCTGGACCAAAACTTATTTTATGGTGGCCCTGTGAAGCAGATGTTCCTTTTGCTGTAATTTTTCATACGCCTATAAATGGAAAAAAGAACGGTCTCCTCGGCCATGATACATATGCATACAGTACATGTGCATTGCTGCTGTTGTCAAATGAGCCGGTCAAATGGGGTCAGAATGAAATTGGTGGGCCGTATCCATATATGTGCCATAGTTTAAGACCCCAATGTTTGATTTTGTTCAGTTCATTGACAGCCCTTGGATAAAACCTGTCCTTCAGTCTGGAGTTGTGAGGTTTGAGTGCTCTGTAGCGCCTCCCATAGGGTGAATAGACAATAAAACAAAAAACAAAAAGGAATAAGAAACAAGATATGAGATATATGTAATAGATGATGTGGGAGGAGCAGGTCATTTGTTTCCATGTAAAAGTTTGGGCCTTTTAGACTATAATTTTTTAAATCTATCCTACTGACAGTCCAGTACAACCATATTTCTCCAGTTATTGTTAGTCTCTGGCATCTGCATTGCCAACTGTGTTACATTACATTTATTGCACAACCAAAAGTAAAGTAGTGTAGTTCTATAAAGCTACAAAGATGTACCCTACTTATGTGCATGGCGTTATTGCTATTCCAATTTAGCACCACTGGGGGGCAGTGTTGTGGCTACAGAACAGAAAATGACATGGCTTTTTTTCTTGAAGTTCAGCATATCTGTAGTTTGGCCTCTATCTGTCTCTCCCTCTGTTTCTCCACATCTCTCTCTCTCTCTCTCTCTCTCTCTCTCTCTCTCTCTCTCTCTCTCTCTCTCTGTGCTGTTTTGTGTGTTTTTTGTTACTTTCATTTGCCTTGTTCTGTCACCTTGTGTGTTTGTGTGTGAAGCAGATTGATATTACATAAATGTATCTGTCTGCAGTGCATTTGTACAGGGAGTGCTGTTTGTATAAATGTATAAATGTATGCCTGTGCCTTCTTGTACTGTATCTGTTGATGTGCGTATTGTACATCCCTTGGCTTGTACGGAATATATGTGTCATTTGCATGTTTTATTGTGCATGTGTGTAAGGCGTGTCATCTAATAGATTGTCTATGTTGCAGCTGTCCATTATTAAGAGAGAGTGGCCAGACACAGACACATCAAACACAGAGAGAGAGAGAGAAAGAGAGAGAGCGAGAGAACGAGAGAGAGAGAGAGAGACGTCACTGGAGGGGTAGAGGAGAAATAAACATTGTCATGGAGTGCAAAAAGAGCAAGAGATAGCATTGAGAAAGGGTTGTGTGAGAAAGAAATAACCTATGGTGAGGCTGAAGGGACGGCAGGAACTTGAAGAATGGACAGACAGGTTAGGATGGAGAGAATGAATGAGAGAGAGAGCAAGAGAGAGAATTAGTAGACGATAGATGGCTAAATGGAGGAAGGGCTCGTGAAAGAGACCCACGGGAGGGAGGGAATCGACTGGGATATTATTTAAACATGAGCAGTGGAATGGAAATGGGCAGAGATGCAAAACAAACAGAGAAATGATCCTGGCGAGAGACATGAAGGCCTTTGCTGAAATGAGGGTAAGAAGGGCTCATGCAGCGAAAGTGCAGAAGAATGATTTATTCCTCAAATGAGGCCAGAATGTGCAGCAAGACAGCCGCGTGAATTGTGATGTGCTGGCAATTTAACTTTAGAGTTTGGGTTCAGGGTTAAAGCAGCGATTTGGAATGTCTGCCTGTTCCTATGTTCTCTTCAGCCATGATGCTGACTATTGACTCACATATTAGAATGCTCACATTAAAAAGGTACACACACCACTCTCTGATCTTATAGTAACCCCAAAACCCCCTGAAACCTCCAAACCAGACCTTATTCATGAAGTGACCTTTGGGTTTGTGGGGTAGCCTGGTGTAGCCAGGCTCTGCCCCTGCTTCTCGCGGTCCATGTTTGAACCACAACTGCACGAAGAGATGCAGGGTTATTTGGCGAAGCCATGCACTCTTTTACAGACACACGATATGTTCTTCAACTGTAACCCGCTTGTTGTAATATAAAAACATTTGGCCATACTCCATAAACCACTTACAGTGCTACCGGTTTTGTAGCTATAGAGCATAGATAGTACAAGAAGCCTTTTCAAGATGTTCTTTTATAAATCTGAAAGCAAGCCATTGCTACAGTACATGTTTTACTGTTTGCTGGGAAGATGTTCTATGTCTGTGACAGTAATCATTGATGATATACTTAGAAGTACTCTGGCTCAGAAATTGCAGCAGCCTTATTCTTTTCTTATATTTTGGAATAGATGGAAAAGCAGTAATACTGTTAGGGTTGCTAGCAGAATTTAGTTCCATTTTCTTACAATCCTTTTCTACTGTTTCATTGCTATAACTGTATCATGTTCAAATACAGTATACTCAATATGCCACAAACTACCAAAAGTGTTGACTATAATGTTGTATTCTGAACCTGGCAGACCATCTTCTCTAAGGGCATTTATGGTAGTTAACATAGTGTAAATATAAATTATTGACAATGTTTCATAGTATACTGTGAATTTGTTTAGATGTTATTGTCTTTTAGTGTCTGTTTTGGTCCTTCCTCAACTTGCAAAATAATACTTATATTGTTGAAACAAGAGGAATACAGTACTCCAGGGAGATCAATACATCCAATACACAAACTAAGAAAGGAAATCCCATCCCACATCCTCTTTTTAAATTAATCTTAACTACTAAATACTATTTAAAATTCTATTGTACTTTGTGCATATTATATCCAGTGTATATTACAGTAAACAATGAATACATAGTAAAAGATGGGTAGAGTACAGTATCTGAAGTTATTTAGCAGATTAAGTCAACCGATGAGTTAAAGCTGCTATTCATGAAATATTTGCATGCACTGATTGTTAGTAGATTGTCGATGTATCTGAGTCCATGAAGGCATATGTGCTGGTTAAAATGGATGCAGCAGAATCAATTCATTTCTAAAGTTGAAGTCATGTTTAAAATTAATAAAACATAGTCTATCACGTATGTATCTACAATTTAGCCTTATAAATATATAGAAATAAGAACTGATTTTGCAACTCCTCAGACTGAGTGCACCAACTAGTATTATAATCATTACTTTTGAAACAGTTTGCCTGGTTGTTAAGGACAACAGCAAGAATGTTGCTGTCAATAATAGAATGACAAAGTTGCTGTTTTTTTTGTCTTTTGTCAAAGCCTTCTACTCTTTAGAAATGGATTGAAGAGATGATTTATCCTAAGTGTCTTTTTTCAGTTGGTGTGATAGCAGATTATTCTGTTGACTTCTGACCTGGGCTTCTGTTTAAAGGGGTAGTCCTCAACTGTGATTTAGCACAACCGGATGTTTATGTGTGAATCTCAATCACGAGATAAGCCCCCTGTGTGGGACGGAGGGACCCCATGCATTTTAAAACATAAAAAGAGATGAGGATGAAGCTTAGTTCTGGAGATGCTAAAATGGAACCAAGGATGCTCACCTTGAATTATTGCACATGGGATATATGCAAGCAAAAGATGTATCAGTCATTCAACAGAAACATTTTATTGTATTTGTAATAACACTTGATACAGTATATATACTGTATATTATAGTTGAGGCTCATTTATTAAAAACAAAGTGTTTACATACATAAATATGTGTCTGTACATTGTTGCCTGCTATACGTCCTGCATAAAGTCATCCTCTTCTTGATATATTGGATGTCATTAGGGGTTTAGTGAAGGGTGAAGTCACTTGTCTGATGCTCACGTCTTTTTTGAGGTAACAGCCTATTATATGTAATTGGTGATGCTGATGTTTTAAAAGCACTAAAATAACACAATGTTTTCAAATTGGTGATTTGCCTTTTAAATAGTAAAATAGTTGAAGCCGTTTCGGCCCAAAACATTGTTTCTGGGAATGACATCTACTGGCATAGATACAGCTGTGCCAATGCTAACCTTACCAGTAACCATGGTGACCTCCATAACAGAGAAACCCACTATATATAGTATAATAATGATACTATTAGTTACTTCTCTATATGCCTTGAATCTCCATCTCATGTGTGAATATGATTAAAACTCTTAAGATAATCTAGCAATTTCTGTGTATAGAAATCATTGCATATTGGTAAAATAAATCACCTTTCGAAGTTGCCATTCTATCCTTTGTTCTGCTTTACTTTGCTTAAATCAACTTATTCTGTGAATGGCACTTGTTTAACTTTCCAGTTTAGCACTTCTTTCAAAAGTGCAATTACTGTAGATCTGCAGCAGCAGGGATGAGACATTAAAGACTGCAGATCCATACAGGTCAAAAAAGTCAGCTATCAGCCTCTTTGTCCTCTCTCTGTCTGAGGTTTCTTTTTCTCTGGGTTTGCTCTTCTCTCCCTATGTCTATTCTCCCCTCTTCCTCCTGCTCACAAAATGAAAGCAATAATGGTCTTTGTTCTCTCTCCACTGTTTCTTTCTCTGTCTTGGTGTTTGTCTTTGTCACCTTGTAAAATCCATACAGTAGGTCTACAGGGATTATAGTCTATGTAAGTGGTGGCACGACAGCTGAGAAGTACAAAGATATATGGAGGGTTAAATCACACCAAATAAAGTAAGAAAGCTATTGATCTACAGTAAACACAGAGGACATTGTTTTTATGCCAACTGCCATAGTTTTTATGCCCTCAGAAGCCCAAATTTCTTCCACAAAAGTGTTGGTACAGTAGCTGTAACGGGAGGGGTAGAGAAGAGGGGATGGTATTAGTGTTATGGGGGAGGAGTAGAGAGGAATCACAGATGTTTCACTGGATCCAAAAACAAGGGTCATTCCAGAAACAGGAAGACAAGAAATGTGCCTCTAATATTAACAGTTTTGTTGTAAAATATATGTCACTGCTGGTTCAATGAGTTTGTACACCTTTTATATAATAAACCATTTTATTATTTTTCCAGCATCTCAGTGTTAAGGATTAGGGTTAGTACACACCACAGAGAGCCATGTAAACATAGTTTACTACAAGAATTGTGCCAACAGTTATCAAAGCATCTGGCTTGACGAATGGGTCTGTTGTTTAGAAACAGTCAAGCATTTCTCAAATCCATGGATAAGCTCCTGTCTTGATTGTATTAATGAGAACATCATTTCTGTGTAGGAGAGCCTACGGAAACCTTAAATAATTTTGTAAGATGAGCTGGATATTTGGACACATTGGTGGCCCTTCTGGGTGTACAGTAAATGCATTGCTTTCTGTTTTCGAAAGCTACCATTCTATTTTTAACTCTTGTGATGTCCTCAGTGTAAAAATGACCCAAATCACTAGCGCTTTGTGGCAGATAGTAGGTGCTAAACCTAATTCTACAGCTTACACACACATATGATGTGCACTGCTGGCACAACAAGGTGTGTCTTTGAAACCCGAGGACAACAGGAGTGTTAAAAGGCACATAAAACAACACAAATACATAAAGAAATTATTAATAAAGAAAATAATACACACAGCAATGAAAATAAAAAGAACCATACAATCATACACAATCAGATGGCACCACCTGGTGGTTCAAGACTATATGTTAAGGCAGTCACAAGGGTTAAGCAGACCTAATTTCTGTCAGTTTGTTTTGATTAAAGGTGGAGTGAGTTGTTGTAAGCTATACACTTTTTGTCAAATTCAACGAATATCTTCTCACAGTCTAGCTAGCTGTCCAGTCTGTTTGCGCACTGAAAAACAAATTTGATGTTTCTACACAGCCCTGGCTCTGTAAATAGGAAAGCAAACATAGGGGTGCAGACTGCACCACACAACAATAGCCTAGCGCTGGCAACGCATGTCCATTGAGGGGACAGAGCTTCAGAGGGTTTTGACCAAAATCAAAAATAAACAGTCTTTCTCTGGAATCCCTAACTCCATCTTTAAACAGCTCTTGGCAGTAAGCAGAGAGCTGAATCCATATATTTTCTATTCACCACTGTTCTCTTAAATACACAGACCGATCATACAGTATTGGCTCATATTATGCTGTTGTTTGAGTCGTGGCAAGACCAATTCCGTTTAAAAGGCAATCTGCTCTAAAAACATTCATATGCATCTTAGTATTGGTCCGCCTTTAGACGATTCTAATTAACGGCATGCTTCAAACAAAAGCATATCTCTAAGGCCCCGTGTCCACATAACACTTTTTCTAGCGCTTTATGAAAAAGCTCTGTACACCACGCAACGCAAGCTTTTAGCTAGCTACGCAAGCTAAAAACAAGCTTTTTTTTTTTTTTTTTTTTTGCTCAGAAAAGAGCGCTATGCGAACACGGGGGGCCTAACTGTGCAGTTGGGCTTCTTTCCAGCTTCTCCACATTTCTCATTAGCTTCATAGGCCAAAAACTATACAGTCCATATACTGTAATACTGGATGTTCCTTGAACAAAATGTAAATGTTACATCCTCCACAATCTCGACAGAATGGGCAGAAAGATGTTAGACTGTAACAGTTCTCTAATGGCATTGCTCTCTGAGGTTTGGCAGTCCCTAGAAAAGTGACTTCTTGAATAAAGACTATTAGCGGGCTAACCTATCGCCATCCTAACATAGACAAACACTTACTTACATGTGCCATGTGTAGACAATGAAGGAGATTCACTGTGACGCAATTATGACAGAAGCTAGCTGGTCAGTCATCTGACCAGCTAGCAAATACTCAAATACTCTTTTGAGCCTGTGCTCAAACTCCTAGGCAACCTCCACACTGGTCTAGGCACTCAGTGATGTGAGCACATTTACAAGTCTTTCACCTAAAGTGAGAAGCCTCAGTCCGTCTGTTAAACATCTAATTAGCAGTGTTTGTCGGTCCAGCATGGATGATTTCCATCCCCAGTGAACAGAATTGTTTCAGGCAGTCTGGTCTGCTTAAAAAAGGAAAGGAGATGGGGATTTGGAAGGTTCTGGAATACATAAGGGCTCATTTCTGTAGGTAGACAGACAGACAGAGAGATAGATGCACTCACTCACTTGGCAGATACATAGAACTATATATGTTAACAGGTAGATAGGCCGGGGCAGTCTTCAAAGCTCATCATTTGTTAGATGTTAGTTTCTTTTTTGGGTCTCATCTGGGAGGGACTTTGCTGTGAACCTGTTGGTTAAAACCACTTTATATAAAATATTGACATGACCTTGAGAAAGCAGGGCAGCACCCATGAGGCACATAGAAAGAGAGAAAAGAGATATAGGGAGTGGTAAAGAAACAAGCCAATTTTGAAAGAGGCGGGGTTTGTGTGTATGTGTGTGTGTGTGTGTGGGGGGGGGGGAGTGAGACAGAAAGCAAGACAGGATAAAATTGATTAAAAAA
>JAODUG010000023.1:174609-187085 GCA_027564795.1 Aphredoderus sayanus | reverse complement strand
TCTCTCCTCTCCTCTCCTCTCCTCTCCTCTCCTCTCCTCTCCTCACCTCTCCTCTCCACCCCTCCTCACCTTCCCGGCGTAGTGTGCCACAGTGAACATCAGTTTGTCTTTGTGCTGTTTGGGTTTGGAGAACTTGACGTGTCCAGAGTGTGTGCTGAGCAGCTTGTCCACAAAGGAGAGGTCTGTGGCCTTGGGGAACCAGCACTCCTCGTCTAGCAGTGCCAGGATGCCAGGAGGGTTGTTCTACAGTGCACACACACACACACACACAGGGTTGTTGTACGCTTGGTGCTGCTCTCACACCAGGGGTCAGGACCACAGAAAACCAGAGCAGTATCTGTACAGTGTGTATGCACCAACCATTGCACTACTAGAGCTCTCCAGCAGGGGAGCTTAAGCGTTAGTGGCTTAGTGTAGAGTATCTTTAGAGGATTTCTACGTTTACATTTAGGAAAGTTTTTTTTTTATGTGATTTGTACTAGCATGTACTCACATGCACAGATGGGACTTTCTTGTTTTGTGGTTTGGGACAAACGTTTTGAGAAGTGCTGCACTATTGCAATTGGATGAAGTTCCAGAGAGCTGTTTTAACCCTTGTGATGTCCTCTGGGTCCAAATGACCCAAATCACTAGCTCTTGTGGCAGATAGAAGGCGCTAAACCTAATTCTACAGCTTACACACACATATGATGTGCACTGCTGGCACAACAAGGTATGTGTTTGGAACCCGACGACAACAAGAGGGTTAAAAGGCACAAAAAAGCACCATAATTACATAAAGAAATAATTAAGAAATAAATAAATACACAGAGTAAGGGCAATTGAAAAACACACAAGTCATACACAATCAGATAACGCCGCCGTGTGGCCAAATCCGAGATTTCTGATTACGAGGGTTAATTTATGTTTTATGTGTTGGCAATAGTTTTTATAAATATTTGTATATTGTGTTTTAAATGTATTATTTTTCACTTTTGGCATCTTTTGTGTTGTCTCAGATATGCCTGCAGACATGTAGGCAGTGCACCATGAATACAATATAGAAATATATCAAAAAACATTGTAACTGACCGGCCTCTCAATGAGCTCGATGCAGGGCTGCAGGTCAAGGCCAAAATCGATAAAGTTCCACTCAATGCCCTCCCTCTGGTACTCCTCCTGCTCCATCACGAACATGGTGTGGTTGAACAGCTGCTGGAGACGCTCGTTGGTGTAGTTGATACACAGCTGCTCAAACGAGTTGTCCTGAAGAGACATTAAAGCACCATCCTGACAAATCTGCATTGATGAGCTTTAAATAATGTATCTTAGAAGTATTTCATCTCAAACAATATGTGGGGCATCTGCTGTACGCATTAGCTTATTCTTGCTCTCTTCTTTGTGTAGCGTATGGGTCATTTTGTTAATTACAAGATACTGTATCTTGCTCAAGGATGCCTACAGGAAGGCCGGGAATGTCAGAGATCAAACCTAGGACTTCTAGCTCAGAAACAATTCCTCTATCCTCTATCCTACCCTGGCTCCTGTAGAGTATGTGTGTTTTATATGTGCTGTATGTTGTTTGTATGGGCCATGTGGCAGGAAATGAATACCGGTAAATAAATAAGTACACAAATAAAAGTAAAAAACCACCATGCACCATCCCCTCACCTCAAAGATCTCAAAACCTGCGATGTCCAGAATTCCCAGGAAGGATGCTGCCTGCTTCTTGCTCTGCAGAGTTTTGTTGACCCGGTACAGGATCCAGCGAAACAGACGCTCATACATGGCCTTGGCAAGTGCCTCTATCGCAAAGTCTGCCTGTATGGAGAGAGCATCTAGGGTGAGACGTAGGACTGTTAAGGACACACGTTCCCTCAGTTCCCTGGGCCAGGCAGCATACCTGCTGCTTGGTCTGTGCTTTCTGGACCACCTCCCGGCCCACTTTGATACGGGGGGTGAGGATGGCACGGGTGAAATCCGTCACATTGATGCCCTGAAGGTGGCACACCTTCTGAGCCGCTGGAGAGAGGCATGGTGGGTAATGGAGAAGGGAGTGATTGGTGGGGGATGGTGGGATTGTGGTCAGAATATCAAATATCTGCTGTCGGATGGAAACCATGTATGCCAGCTCCATTACAATACTAACCACTAACCCACACCACTGGGCGAGGAACGAGCTCGACCCATACTGGTACTGCTAAGGGAGTACCTGTGTTGTCAGGCATGGTGGCCTGCTCACTGTTCCTTTCCTTTTCAAACTGGATGTTTCCCAGTTGGAGCACAGTGGACACAACCTTCAGCATCCCTACATGACAACGGGATCAACAGAGAATTAATGATATGGTACATGTTCTGTCCTGGCGGCGGACAAGACAACAGAAATATCTCTACAATCACAGGAACCACTGCTCTGCTGATGAATGTACCAAGTGGCTATACTGAGCTCCTAGGCTCATATGTCTACCTCGCCCTAATGCCACACATAGCCTACCTTCATGCACAATTGTGTTTTAATCATATAGTGATTTGGGGGACACTGTACTGTACCTTTAACTTCACAAACTTCCACTGGGGTTGGAATTACAGTATAGCTACTGTAGCTAATGGAATGCTGTGACAAAATAAAACATTTCATCCATCATGTCAGTGCAAAGCAGTACCGAATCTTTCGTCCTCTGTGAAGCCCATGATCTCCATGGCCTCCAGCGTCTCGCCAAACATCTCGTCGTCTTGTTGACCTGGGACCTCCACGTGACCCGCAATAAGGAACCGGTAGCTGCTGAAGTCCTGCAGGAGCAAGTCCTCTACAAACACACACTCATCACTTTCAATTTAAAATGTATACTGAGCCTTCCATGGTTTCCACACTCATAAACAACATTTACCTAACCATTTTTACCTCTTATTACAATGAATCTTAATTCGTTAATTAGTATCTTTTTTATTGTCTTTATTGTTTATTAATATTTGTATTATTAATTAGGACCTACCACGCATCTTGCCCTGGGTTCCAGCCACCATGTAGTAGAAAATATGGAAAGATCTCTCAATCTTGGCCTGTCGGATGCAACGAGACTTCTCCAGCAGGTCTGATTAAGTCAGGACCAGGTTAGGGAAAAAATATACTGTATGAGCAAAGACTGGTTGAAAGAGGTAGTATGCTATCTTGGTCATTCTATCTTATCTATTTTATGAAAATGGATACAGGTGTCAATTGTGGCTCCAACGATGTAGCCAGCCAAGTCAAAATTGAGCTTAATGAATTTGCCCTGCAGAAAACAAATTTAAAAAAAAGTATAATTCATGATAGATGATGGTATCTGTGTATTCTAGGTAATAAACAATACAGTAAAGATGGATGTGTTGAC
The DNA here is from genome assembly GCA_027564795.1 of Aphredoderus sayanus. Classification (NCBI taxonomy): domain Eukaryota; kingdom Metazoa; phylum Chordata; class Actinopteri; order Percopsiformes; family Aphredoderidae; genus Aphredoderus; species Aphredoderus sayanus. The sequence continues at coordinate 183,735 of JAODUG010000023.1, read as the reverse complement.
TTACAAATCGTGAGGAATTGTCATTCTTTACAGTCTTAGCGTTGCCAAAAGCCTCCAGGATTGGGTTAGCCTGAAGCAACTGTTTCTCTAACTCTCCCTGTAGGCCAAAGGAGAACATAACATTATATCCTTCTATCTAAATACACATTTATAAATTGTGAAGCCGTGTGAAGCAATAACAAACAGGAGAAAGCAGGCAGTAAAGCACACACACAGGAGGGATATAAAGAAAACAGTATGTATATAAATATAAAATGCTATACTGATCCAGTAATGCATCAGATCAGTAGGGACAATGCAGGATAGTAATTTCTCAGGAGAAAAACTAATACTCACATAGACCAAATACTCCCTGGACAGGAATTGGACATGAGTTGCATGTCCAATTCCTGTTTCCCTGACATTTAGCTTTATATTTAAACTGTTATTTGTGGTGGAGATGGAAATCATAGTACAGCAGAAACTCAGACAAAAGGAGAGACTGGGTTAGGGCTTCAGATGAAAGATTACATTAAGTCCCATTGCTCCCATTAGCAAAATAAGATAAAAAAGGCAGTTTTTAGCTGTTCTCACCTTGACCATAGCAGTAGCATCCTGTCAGGAAAAATGTGCCTTTAGTATCTTGTGTTGTGTTAAAATATTGTAAATGTATGCTTATTATCTTATTAATGCTGCTGCTGTACTATTATTATTATTATTATTACTTACCTGGGCACCGTCCTTCTTGCCCTTGTGTGACGAGGCGATAACAGCCAGGTACTGAATCACTTTCTTAGTGTTCTCTGTTTTTCCTGCCCCAGACTCACCTCTGAAGAGGGGAAGGGGAGGAGAGGAGAGAGAGGAAAGGAGGGAAGGGGGCAAAGAAGGGGTGGGAGAAGAGAGAAGATACGACATTAAAGGATATAGTAGGAGGAAAGGAGACGAGAGGCAGAATAGAATTCATGAATGTGTTTTAAGTTTAGTCACTATTTGTCCTTTGGGGAGGGCTGTGATTTAAAATGTTGTGATCTTGACTTACGTGCAGAGAATGGACTGATCCTGACGTTCTGTGGGAGAGAGTAAGAGAGAGACACAACAATTGAAGTTGAAGCTAAACAATGAAAGGAAACCTCCAATCTAGTTCAGAGGCAGAACTCAGGCAGATTCCAGTAGAACAACAGTAACATTGTCTGCTCCTAATGCTGTTAACCAGCTAGCTTTACTAACTAATCTTCACCACCTACCGTCCAAACCATAATCGTTTTTCTGGTGTAAACATTGTGTGTTAATTCATTGATAAATGTTTTTCATGTCACATAAGGCCCATATAGTATTAAAAGTATGCATTACTAATCATTTAACTAGTCATCCAAAGTAAGCACACACACACACACACACACACCTTGCAGCATGTTGCGGTAGGCGTTGTCGGTGACAGAGTAGACATGCGGAGGAACCTCGTGGCGCTTCTTGCCCTTGTATATGTTGATGACCTTCTCAGAGTAGATAGGCAACATCTTGTAGGGGTTGACCACCACGCAGAACAGCCCAGAGTACGTCTGCACACACGCACACACACATTGTACACTTCCGTCAGTGTACTGTGTAGATAAGATGGATGTAGTGTTTGTGGCGACCCCGTGCCTCTATCAGGTTAGGATTGCAGCTGAATGTGCTTTCCTTGAATTTGTGGACTTTCTAGAGAGAAGTTGGTGGCCTTTCTCATTGACTTCCATTCATTCTTCCAGTCATTTACTCTATTTACTAGCCAAGCGCCTGGTGGCCAATTACAGAACTGTAGTTCTGCAGTTCACATGCAGAACTACAGCATGTGTGTGTGTGCGTCTGGTGCGTTCCTCACATAGATGAGGCTGGAGAAGTAGCGTTCCCGAAGGTTCTGGAGGACCGAGGCCTCATTGAGGCAGGTCAGGGCTGCCATGTCCTCCACCTTGCTGAACTTGGGTGGGTTCATCTTCTGGATGTCGTCCTTGTTGACAGTGACCTTGTGACCATTGGACAGCTCCACCACAACCTGCAGGGAGGGGTAGGGTCACAGAGAGGGTTCAGGGCCACTAGATGGCTGTTTAGCAGGTGAATTTAAATGTAGTGTTATGGCATAATTTTATTAGGTGCTATAAAGGTGTTCATAGCTCATGACCATCTTATGAACCACATGAGTGTGAGGTTCATGTGTCAAAAGAACTGGTAACCACTAGGGGCAGTACACAAGACCATACGTCATAGAACAAAACCCTACAGTATCTCGCAGAACAATGCAAACGCATTTTTTATCAATACACAAGGCATACAGACTGTAGTAGTCAGAAAACATTACTTTAAAATTAAAACTAAAACATAATGCAACTAATTTTAGGAATTATTTGCAGTTGATTTGTGGATGTGTTTTTCTATAGTATAAAAATTAATACAAAAGTAATACTTTTTTACATTTATACTCTTACTTAATTTAATTAATAATTGCAAATCTAATCATTTGCCATCGATGATTTATGAAGGTGAAATCCAAGGAGAAGCATCATGGCCAGCATTTGGACCAAGTTACCTCATCACCCTTCTCCTCCTTGATGCTGGCTGCCTCAAAGGCCTCCCTCTCTGACGGGACCCACACCATCCTCTTGGCTGACCAGTCTGCCTGAGCCACCCCGCTGCTATGGATGTCATTCTCCAGGAAGAGGTACTTGCTGTCATCGCTGGATAGATCGGCCATCTCTGAGGTGGAGTGAGCTCTGCTGTGGGTCTGTGGAGTGTCTATGTTACCGGTAGCAAAGAGAAGCCCTGGAGATTTGGTTGAGACAGTCTCTGCTGATGTGACCTCTGACCTGCTGAGACTGCGCACACAAGACAGACATTAACTGTAAATAACATTAAAAACAGATGACATCTGTGGTCAAATTCATGTTGATAACAACACAAGATATGAATCCAAACAACTTGATGAAAATTGCATTCCCTGGCCCACAAACCATTCAAAATTACTTTTCTACAGTTTTCTACACTACATTCCTTTTAACCGGTGATGCATGAAGTAACCTCTTTCCATCCAAATCATATAGTGATCATTTAAATGTGCTATAAATGAGCCGACTGTCAGCCACAGGGGTAAGGACACTTATATGGCATTCTATCAGTATATTTCCCTACAGGTTTGCATTAGACTACTTACCAAGGTGTCCTTGTTTCTGTCCTCTTTGACGGTCTCTCATTCAACACCAAACAAAAAAGGATGTAAATGAGCAAAGAGATAAGCCGGTGACCAGGAGCCATGTTGGAATGCCCATGTTTGGCCACCTTGTGTACCTCAATGCTTGTGGACCCATCATGATGGGATGATGTGAATTAGTCCTGATGCCATATAAGGTGCTGTGTCCAGCCATGCTCATTTATGCTTAACTAAATGTTTTTCATTTCTCAAGAATTCTCTAAATTGTTCAAAACAAAAGTTTAAGTCAAACAAGCTACCAGAAAAGTTAATATAAAAGCAAATAATTGTTCCCCAGTATTATACAGAATAATGCAAAATGCCTCCCTTAAATAATAGTTTAGATTTGCTGTCAATGTCAGAAAAACTCAAAACTTCAATAATACTACAATAAGCAATATTTTATATAGAGCCTATTATTATTATTATTATTATTATTAGTATTATTATTATTGTGGTTATTTTTATTATTATTATTATTGATATTATTATTATTATTATTATTATTATTTCGCTAGGCCTAAATTATACTTATTTTAATAACCATAAAAAATATAGTCTGCAACCTACTTTAAGTTTAATTGATTAGTTTGGGATGTTAAAATTTAACATGTCTAAAAGCAAATAAAAGGTTGGCTACTTACAGTATTCCGTCTATTCTGCAGCTGAACAGTGGCTGGAATACAGGTGACAGGTAAACGTAGCCCCTGATGATGACGATGACGAATCTGTGGGAGGCGCAGCGCCTGGCCATGGTCCCGCCTTTTCTCCTAGGCGACAAAAGTTGACGTTGACAACCAGTTTTGTTTCGTGTTGTAGTAGTAGGTTACTGTCATTGTACATTGTAGCTACCGTTAGCCTGTTATTTGTCACCGCCGTAATGTCAGACCCATCGCCCGGTTCACCGACCCAAAACAACGAAGAAATGTTCCTCGTGTTTACTGGCTCTTCGCCGGAGGACATGTCTCACGCCAGGCAGCTGTGGAACTCCCTAACCCTACTGCCATGTCCTGAGTCCCGCGTTGTGTCATCGGATATCACCCAGAGGCTGCCGGTTGCCCGGCCACCTGGCACGGCTCGGCTGGCGACCGCTGTCCCTTCTGCCCCTTCTGCCCCGTGCACACGTGGCCCAGAGCTGTTATCGTCCGAGGAAGAGAGGCAGAGGTACGCAGCCATAGCTGACCACAGGATGGAGATAAGGGCTCTTTTGAATAAACGGAGAGAACAGCGCATCGAGAAAGAGCGTGTCTTTCGTGGAAACAAAACTAAAGTCACATCAAGACTTCAGACTCCATTAGATTTGCAGACAGAGAAAGAGACTGTGAGACAGCTGAAGTAACCAGTGACATTCCCCTCAGGCAAATGACTGTCAGCCTTCATTTAATGCAGTTCTTCAACGCTGCTAAATCGAACTACCCCAGTTAATGCCTAATTCTTTTCAACTAATTTTGCCTTTGTAACGCACGCTACGGTTTGAAATATCACTACATACCACAATAAATACATTTTAGAAAGCTGGTTAAATGTTGATATGATCAGGCATGCTATTCATAAAATATAATCAATTTTGGTATACCATATCTTTTATTGTCACACTACTTGCCTGTCCCTCCTGAAATTGCAAAAACTTAAGATCATATCAGCACAAAAAGACATATTTGTTTTCCAGTATCAATTTAAGAAACAGAATATTTAATTTTGATCAAATAGCCTACATATCTTTCTAACATAGTGATTGCCATGTTTTCTTATGGTGAGCATTCATCAAAGTGCACTGCTAGATTTGATTGCAACAAAGACACCCATTATGAATTGAAGACCTGAATAATGGAAGAATAGGATACATTAGACTACTTACAAATGTGTATCTTCATTCCTAAAACCTTTTGAATTGTTTGCCCAAAATACCAAATTTGAATGGTGTTTCCAACATAATATACTTTTATATAATATGAATATAATTTACAAATCATTTGCTTTTGTTTGTTTTTATTGGCATTTTCGGGAATTGGGGTTGTACAACTAGTTTTCATATTCTTTAATAGCCTGCCGTATGTATGTAATACAAATTCTATTCAGATTACCAGTTTTATGTATAAATTATTCACTAGAGAACCATAGTTCCATATATGATTTGCAGGGTTCCATCCCAAAATAATATTTCCTTAAATTAATGAAAGATTGATTTCTCTGATGAGACAATTCGGAAGTTACTGCAGTTTTGTAGTTTATTCTCTCAGGGTCCTGTATGTAACCAGCAGGGGGCACTGTTGAGCTTTCCAGGATATCAAACTACCTTGCATTTAAAGGTGGCATCATGGATTCTGGAGAAAGATAGTTGATGTTTGAGCTCTAAGAAAACAAACAAACACACTCTCCCTTCTGGGATGCTCCCTCAGAAACTCCACCCCAAAATGATACACACATTGCCAAGGCTAGGATAGTGTTGGGTGGCACAGTCTGTACTACAACAGTTTGTCATCCCATTTACAGAGCCAGGGCCGTGTAGAAACACCTGATCATTTTTTCAGCATGCACACGGAACAGAACTCAACCTGACTCAACCTTTAAACATCTAGTTCCCCGACGGTCTTCAGCGCAGAACTTGTATTATAGTAGGCCTACATTTATGACAAAATGTCATTGGTCACACACTACACCTCATTATATACCCAATATAATGAGTCAAACAGTTGTTGGTGCTACAATAATAAAATGTATATCTTATACTAAGAGCTCAGTTAGAAAGTTGTGTGTGTGAGTGAGAATGTACAGAATATCTCTGTATTTGTGTGTGATGCCTGCTTGCCAGTTTTCTCTCCCAGGGGGTGGAAACAGATTGCTGTAATATCTCCAGGCCAGGTGTTGCTAGCAGTGTTAGCTACAGTCCATCAGCCTGCAGATGTGTGATGGAGCTCCTGGGTGTGTTACAATTAAAGAGGCTATTCAGTGGTACCAAATCGCTCTTTTCAAACAGTTACACCAGAGATTTTACAGTCAGATACAGAAAAGATCAACATGTGAATAAATCTGTTTGGTTATACTTCACTGCTTTTTTATTGAGAACGTTGCTTTGCAAATGACATTTACATCACACTGCAGAACTGCGTGCGCACACACACTCACACACACACACACACACACACACACACACATTTACACACAGCCTCAGCTCAATCGCTTGGGTTAATTTTGTCTAAAATAATTCACAGCACAACAGCAGAACTACAGTACACACTACACTCCCACACATACACACAGGGTTCTATTCAGTGTGTGCTCAATCGATTCATCATGGTCTGAGGGGAGTGTGTGCTTTACAGAGACAGATAATTCCGTCTTGACTAACAAAACTGACATCTTCACTAAGACTTCAAATACAGCACTGCTTTACTGTAGTAAGTCCACCATGACAGCACTTAAGTTAAACGTTAAAACGCTGACACCTATTTTCCAGTTGGAAATTGTAACTTGACTTGTAACGTAACTTTTAACTTGCAATGGGTGAAAATGTGCTTGTTGGCTAAAAGTGTGACTGTTGTGAATCAATTGGCTTCGGTGTGTTTTAGGTAAAGGGTAGCATACAAGCATTCAGTATCTCCAGTCCAAACGGCAATAATACTTCTGTTGTAAACAGCCACTTAGAAGATAGATGTGCCCCTTTGTGATGCACGGTCACAGTAATACTGTGTTGTCCAAGTGGCCAACAAACCATGCATAGCCCCTCAGATCAGATGACTGGTGGAGATCTACAGTATAGAGCTCAATGCTGCATAATGCAACTTTGTCCCATTAAAATAACAATAAAAGGGTGACATGATTTATGCTACACTATCAGATAGAGTAGGGCGCCACACAGTGTGGATATTATAAGCTTTCTTTATCTAAAGCAACTGCTGGGGCTAGTAGGGTAGGCATCTTGCTCAAGGATATGCACAGGCAGGGCAGTAATGGGAATGGAACCCAGGACCAGTGAGATGACCTGGCAAGTGCTTTAGCATATTGTTCTGCTGCAAAAAACAATGTGGTGAAGGTCTATTTTACAACGCAAGGTGTTGAAATGTCAGGCTATGTTTAAGGCTCCTGTATTTATTCAAACTGATGTTCTTACCAGCTCTGACATGTTTAAGCTAAATGTGAAATACAATTTATTTGTATTGTGTGTTGAGTATTCAAATTCAGCCAGGAGAATTAAAGAAGGACTCTGATTAAAAACGTTTAAGATAATAGTGAATTGTATTAAAAAAGGTATGTACATTGCAAAGTTACAATTTGTATACACGGCCGCGCGGTCCGCGGTCTGACACACACACACACACCAAAGGCTTTCATGTACAGTATGAAAATCAGCCCTGTTAGCCCCGCCCTCTACTCCTTTTAACAAACCAATAGTCAACTGCTATTGGTTCCCTGAACAGCGCATAAAGCATTCAGGTGTAGGGAAGGGGCTTATCCTTAATCTCTCTTGGCCAGGAAATTAATAATAATAATAATAACATGGTATAAAAAGGAGCGTGGCTAGTACCCATTCAGACATGTTGCCCTAAACATGTTAGATGTTTGGGAAGGGGATAGAAATGAGGGTCAACCATCCTGACACATACTGTATGCTATACACCAACAGACATTGAGTTATTTCCTCTGGTGGAGAAACCTACAACTCTGACCTTATTTATGGGTCTGTCCCCAGCGCTTGTGGCCAAGCATTGTGTTACAAGAACATACTAGGGTGAAAACACACTCAGTGCTATTGAACTGCACAGAAACACAAATCAGAATGACAAGTCTGTCCAAAGGCAGGTCCCTAAACTCTACGTTAAAGCCAAGTGATTTACAACTCTGTCCCATTTAAAAAAGCAGAACGGGGACTAGTGAGCACCACGCAAACACCCCTGCTGGCCGCATGAGGAGATATTTGTTGAATTTGACAACAAAACATGCAATTGCTTACCCTACCTTTAAAGGTGAAAAGAATTTACCTCGTTTTTTCCCCGACTTTACACTGCCACCTCGTGGTGTAGATACAGCTCTGTATCTTTGCAGTACCTGACTCCACTTGTTACTCCCCCCTATCATTATAATGGGATAAATGTCTGTCTTATAATTTAATAGTTTATAAGCCAGAGTTCTAAAACAATTCACCCCTGTACAGTTGTCATGAACAGAGAGACTAGCTATAGAGACCAAAATCATTTTTTGAACCAGGCTGTAATGTTTATTTTTGCTGTAAAGATGAACAATTTATCATGGGAGTACTGTATATCGGGTTTGACTCCCTTTTGCAGCCAGCCTCAAGTGGCCATTCGAGGAACTGCATATTTTGGCAGTTAGGAGTTGTATTAATTTCTCAGCAAGATTCCCCCTTGCTTGCTTCTATAGTTGTAGTTTATGTTGTCTCATAGAATTAGTTAGTTAATACAGAACAATCTAAAATATATAATTAAATGATATAACTACAGAGTTAAATATATAATATTGCTCTGAACACATGCAACTGTCTGGTAATTGAAGTAATAGTTTAGCATGAGCTAGCCTCAGCCTCTTCTGTTCATTACACTATGTCACATAAGCGGCTCATGATGAACATCTGATACATAGGTCCCAAGCATGCCAGCAACTTAAAGGAAGTGAGTTAGTAGATATTCATTGGCTGTTAGCATTGTCACTCTATACATAATTACAGTACGCCAGACGAATGCAGTGTTTCATTTCTCATTTCAACCTTTCCATTTGTTTTAAGCAGTAGCTAGCATACCTATTTAACTTATCTTTATAAGACCTGGAAACAGCAAGACCTGTGTCATTGGGTTTCCCAAGGATTCCTTATTCCAGTATACGTCCGCTTTGGTTGATGAGCTATGCAATTCGTCATTGTGCATGTCAATCAATATGCCTCTCCTGTCAAATAAGCGGGCCTTGACGCAGTT
>JAODUG010000023.1:132835-150031 GCA_027564795.1 Aphredoderus sayanus | reverse complement strand
TACTTAAATACAAATAAATAATGCATGATGAGTATTTCCATGACAGCTCAGGTGAGTAAAAGCAAAACATACAAGATGATGGCTTTAAGCATCGCAGTTAAAGCTGGAGTCACTGGAGACTCTTTCTAATGTTTTGCAGCAAGCCTGTTCTCACTAATGGCCCTTCAGGCCGTGTTTATTGCTCAACTGTACACTTTGGTCGGTATGATGGGCCTTCCCTGCTGATATAGCTGCCGTGGGAGTCAGCCTTCACTTCTGCGTTTAACCCTCCCGCTGTCCTCGGGTCAAACTGACCCAACGCACTACCTTGTTTCGCCAGCAGAAGGTGCCAACCGCGTCACGGACGCATGACGTGCAGCTGTTGGTGCCATCTGCTGGCGCAAAAAGGCAGTGCGTTTGAAAGCCGAGGACAGCGGGAGGCTCAGCAGATTGTTGTACTACGCTAACCATGTTGCCTGAGTCAGCGCTGGCTTGTGCCGTTTTAAGCTGTGTGACGGCCACCCTGAGGCCATTGTTCTCTACTGACGTGGAGGCCTGCCCATGTGTCCCATAGCTGCGGCTGGACGAGACCCAGGAGGCGGAGTACCAGGTGCTGAGGATGCAGCTGCAGCAGGAGCTAGAGCTGCTCAACGCCTACCAGAGCAAGATCAAGATCCACACGGACTCCCAGCACGAGAGGGAGGCCAAGGACCTGGAGCAGAGGGTGTCCATACGTAGGGCCCTGCTGGAGCAGAGGGTAGGCACACCCTGGCCACTGGGGACTCCCTGTTTAGTCAAGGACTGACAAGTTACTGTAGCAGGTAGACTCTGGAGCTGCTTTACCTTGGGGGTGAATGCAGTCCTACAATGTAACACCAGAGTTATGTGCAAGATAAAGGCATTACGTTATGCAAAATCAACCAATCAAATCATCACTACTGCTTTCAAACAACCTACTGAATCCAATTTCAGATTAGGCCAAAGCCTTTTCCAAGTCGACTGTATCGGGTATGTGGGCTTCCAGCAGCTTCTTTCAGAAAGTGCTTGATTTATTTAGTATTTATTGTCTTTCTTTTATGGAACTAATTTTGACCAACAGCTTTTATTTTACAATCCTCTTCTGTCTTATGAATTGTATTTTGCTGTTTCACCAAAAGCCGCACTGATACCAAACCATGAATTTAGCATACCGTTTGGGTGCGCACACTAAAACTGCATGCAGTTATTTTAATTTGGAGTGTAATTTCTTGTGTATGAATTGAGCCACTAGAGCAGACAAAAAGCTACAAATTCATGTTAACAGCCGACTGTCACCTTGGTAACAGGGCAGAGTCGAGCCTTTATCAAGTAAAAATTCTTTTGAACCCTCCTGCTGGCCTCCGGGTCAAGCTGTCCCAATGCACTACCTTGTTGCGCCAGCAGAGAGAGGGATAATACTGTTGAAGCCTGTTGGTCCTCTCCCCCCTGCAGATCGAGGAGGAGATGCTCTCCCTGCAGAACGAGCGCTCGGAGAGGATCCGCACCCTGCTGGAGCGGCAGGCGCACGAGATCGAGGCCTTCGACTCGGAGAGCATGCGTCTGGGCTTCAGCAACATGGCGCTGACGGGGATCCCCGCCGAGGCCTTCAACCAGGGCTACCCCACCCCCAGCCCCTCCTCGGGGGCCGGGGCGTGGCCCTCCCGGCCGGTCCCGCGCTCCGGCAGCCACTGGAGCCACAGCGTGCAGAGCTCGGCGGCGCCCCCTTCCTGGCGCAGCCAGAACAGCAGCGCGGGCGGCGGCGGGGGAGACCGGGGGTTCAGCCGGGCTGAGTCCATCAGCTCCTCTCATGGCCTGGGCAGGGACAGCGAGCTGGGCAGCAGGGCCTCCGCCCACCACCACCACCACCACCACCACCACCACCGCCAGCAGCAGCAGCAGCAGCACTACCTGCCCCAGCACCACCAGCACCACCAGAGCACCCCGCAGCTGTACCGCGACGGGCGCGACCACGACGGGCGCGCCCGTGAGTGGGGGGGGGGAGGGGGAGGCAGCGGGGGAGGCCACTACTCCCACCACCACTCCCAGGGCCACCACCACCTGTCTTCCCACGCCTCCGCCCAGTCCCTGGCACTCCTGCCCCCTCCCCCCCCGCCTCCCCCCATCTCCCTGTCCTCCTCCTCTCCGCCCTCCTCCGCCTCCTCGTCCTCCTCCTCCCAGGGTGGCTACGGAGGGGGTGGGGGTCTGGGTGTGCGGGGCCCCAGCCTCATGGCCCTCAGGAACAGCCCCCAGCCGCTGAGGAGGACGGCGTCCGGGGGCCCCGGGGGGGGCGGGGGCAGCGACGGGGGCCTGAGCCGCAGCACCTCAGTCACCTCGCACATCTCTAATGGCTCCCACCTCTCCTACTCCTAAAGCTCCCTGTGCTTGAAGGACAGCTCATGGGGGCCATGTTTAGATGTTGTTTTCAAAGTGTTTTAATGTTCTTTGATTTCCTATAAGAAGCTTCATGAACTGGAGCATAGGTCAATCCTGAGCAAACTTATTTTAAGTTTGAACCTATAATGCCCCTGCCTCTCCAATCAGTAGACTCTTTAAGAGCTCCTTTCTTAAAGAGAAAGGAGCTTTAAAGAGCCTCGGTTTGATGGTAGAGGAAGCTCCAAGGAGAGAAGATGGCTGCATATGCCTGGGCTGAGGAGAAACCTTGACCCTGTGTTGCTATCTTCAGTGCACACAGTGTTGAAAACGTATGTCACCTGAAGACAAAAAAAGCTGAGCTGTCAGGAATCAAATGTTGTGGTTTTGACAGGGATATAGTTTTAATTTTGTAGCAAAGAAACCTTCGTTTATAGGCACGGTGTTGATTATCTAGCGTGTTGGTAAAACAGTAGTTGAAATGTAGATGTCCAGCTCAGAGGCTGTTTAGGAAATGCTTTTAGTTTTGTAGCAGAGCTCTGCTGACAGTGAGGGTGTACTGAGCAAGTGAGCAGATGTGAAGCTTCTCGGCTAGCGGTGCTTCAAAAAGACCACTGTAACTATGTAAATAATGCTAAATAGTCATGTTTGATATGCTCGCCGCAGGTGAGGCTGGTGGCACAGGAGCTGGCAAAGGGCAGATAGATTTCTTAAACAGATTTTTCTTTTTTCCTTTTTATTTGTAGCGATAGCTATTCTAAATGACAATTGAAACACTGCCATCTATTGGTCTGGCTGAATGACTCTACCACTCCCCCTCTACGTGTCCTTAAAGGGATTCTGCCAGAGTGAGTCAAGCACTAAATTGAGAGGTCATTCTAAAAGTGGTGTGTGTGTAGAGTGCTAAATGCTCTGATTTGATTCCAGACCGCACAGCCCACCATGGCTGCATGCATCTGTATATAATGTGTACATGTCCATACACGTTAGACCAATTTAGTGCATGGAACCCATGTACAGATAGCATTTGTATTGATAACATGCACACATCCTATTTATATAAATGCATACAATTGTAAGCTACCTGTAGTAAATGTAAACAGGTAGACTGAAGATTGTTCACTGTCCAAACACTTTTGACTTGCGTGTACTTACAGGTGTACATATAAGCACTAACTTCAAGACTGTGTTAGAGTAATAATAATGATTATTTTGTCATGTGTTATACAAATTTGTAATAGATGCTATCATTATTATTACTACTACTGCAGAGACTATTTATGATGTATGCTAATTTTAAATCTTTTTTAATTTGTTGCCAATTTTGACCACTAGATGAGAATAAGCAATGTTACTGTGAGATATAGAAAAATAATTTTAAGGGGGGGTGGGGGGGTGGGAAAGACTACCTTTCCCGGCATTCCTGTCTAGGTCTCAGGGTAGGTGTCTACTGGTCAGGGTTGTCTTTTATTAGTTTTACTGGAGCCAGTATTAAAATGTGGACACTATTTGTCCACTATCTAGTCATGTGTTTCCAGTGCTTCAGGTGCCATGTTACTTTATCTTTTTATTCAAGCTTAAGACACTCATACTGCTTACTGCAGGTTTTCAAAACACTGAACACTACAGCCCCTGCCCAGTGGCTGTGAAATAAACCTTATTGTTTGGATTTGCACAGTCTGCATAGGTAGATGATGAACCTATCATCAGTCACAGTGACTTCAGTGATGGGATATGTGTTTATACAGTATGTGCGCTTGCTGTTTAGTTTTCTTTAGGTGTAAGTCAGCAGTTTTTCAGCCTTCCCTATAGGTCATAATCCATTGTCCTTTGTGGCCAGCGACCAAGTTGGCACCATCGTTGTTAGAGAGGGATTTCAGTGTGATCTGATGCTGTCTTAGTTGTCATGTCTACCTCATTTGCACTGATAGTAAAGGAATGTTTGGGCGAAAGCATTCTAGTGGCTTCTATGAGCTATTTTCATTATTCTACATAATTTTTTGAATTCCCAGTTCTGTGCAAATGTTGGCAAGAAGTGAATCAAAATAGAAACCGGCCCTTTTATGCAGTCATGCCTCAGCGAGAGAAGTTGCAGTGCTTGGTCCTTGGTGCATCTCCACCATGGATTTGTGGTAGGCCTTTTGTATTTATTCATGGTTGCCATGACTACAAAACATGCAAGGTTATATGTGAGAGGTTGTGATTTAAGGGGGAAGGTACAGACATTCGGTGTGGTCAGAGGTGGTTACCTTGATCTCCAGTGGATTTTTTTTTTTTTTTGGTTTGGAAGCAATTTTTTTGAACTGACAAAACACGTGGGCAGGATCTGTTTACCATTGTGGTATTCTTGCCTGTCCTATGCAGTCTCCTATTGTCTTTTATTGTGACAAACCTAAAAGATCTATTGAAATTTGTACTTTCTTTTATATTTTTTAATGCGTATTATTTTTACATCTCTATAGCCATCTTTGTCCTCTAGTCTCAGAACTTGGGGAAAGTGTTGGGGAAGGAAGTATTCATAATTGTTTTGCCAATCAGTTCCACTGCTGTGTTGTGAAGCCACCCACGTTACGTTTACTACATACACGGAAACTGCTGCTGTCCTGCTACGTCTGAGCAACAGTACCGTGAGGAAATGAGGTCCAGACCAACATACACCAACAGACTGGCAAAGTGACTGAGGATGTGGACTGTTGTCCTGAATATTCAACGTGAAATGTGTCAGATGAGTGCTTGAGTTGACTTGGATCTGTATTTCATTGAAAACAGATTAACCGTTCAGGTTCAATGCAAAACAGTAGAAGGGCATCATTACATTAGTTGTACAGAAATGCAACAAAAAAAAAATAATTTTGGAGAAATAAAATGACAAGAAAGCCAAAATGTATTTTTGTTCCTTGATGTTGTATGGTATGGGGTTGCATTCTGGTGATTTACTGACGAGTTTTGTTTCATTTTAAAACGTTTACAGACTTGGTTACAGCAGCATGCCACCAAAGATATACATATTACAGCATGCATTACTATCATTACATCTTTAAAATAAGTAGCCTAAATATCACCAAAGTGCTTTCTTTTTTTATAGCTGATCTAATAGATCAGTAAAGATGTATTTTTGCTCCTAAGGCACCCTGTAATACATGTAAGTAAGTCGATTTATTAGGAAAGTTTTATTCTAGGCTAATGCATAATAAGAGCAGTTGTCCCTTTTCCAAAGGCATAACTGGAGTAGTTTACTGTTGATTTGTTAACTTAGATCAATACATTTCTATAAGATAATAATTGTTTTGACACATTTATTAAATATAAATATGCTTTATTGCGTATTAGCAGTCGTGTTAGAATGTGCATTATATAGGACATGTAGTTTTAATAAATCAGCGCGTATAATGTACATCAAGGCAGGTCGAGTTTTTTATATTTGTATTATCCACGGGCCATGGTGCAGGCATAGGGTGCAAGCATATTGTGCAAGCAACACCTGCATGGTACCCGGATAGTGCTACATCAAAATGACGTTGACCTAAAAATAGAATCCAATTTGACGGCAGCTAATTAAAGGGGACGTCCCTTGTGCGTCACATAGTGTTAGCCGGAAGCATGTCGTTATAATAACACTACAGGAAATCAACCAGAGCGGGAATACAGCACTGCAGCTACTGTAGCTAGTATATTCTATATTAACGTTAAGTTCACGCACATGTGGCCAACGCGACTGCACACCATAGATATGGCAGAAGAAAACATATTCCTTTTTGTGCCTAATATAATTGGTGGGTTTTCCGGGTCTGTTAAGACATTATATTATAATATAACTGCCGAGCAAGGAAAACGTCTGAGCGATTGTCACTATGAAAGTTACATATCAGCACCTGGGTTTGTGGTAAGGATAGGCTCTATTTTTTGTATGTTTTTAGGTTATAGCCGCATCGTGTTGGCCCTGGTTTCGTTTTACTTGATGCCATGCTGCCCAGTGCCCGCGGTCTTCTGCTACCTCCTCAGTGCACTCCTGGACGCCTTTGATGGACATGCTGCCCGTGCACTGAACCAGTGTATGTATGGGTGCAGTGGTGGGCAGATGGGTTTCGTGTTTTCCTTACTATATTCTTTTGGTTGTCAGTCTGAAAGTATACTAGTCTGAGCTATTACTAATCATGATGTCTGAAGTAAGCGTGATCTTATACTTGCTTTTGAGACGAAATTCATATCACATCCTTGAGTGACGATTTGACAAACCATACACATATACACGTATACATTATACAACCAGTGTTTGCTGGGATGATGCCAATATACAATTTTGAGTTTATTTCTATATATTTTTTAATTGTTTTACCTGACAGCTAGCAATACACAAATCAGTGAAGTAAACTGACGATTTAAATCCTTCAGATTTTATTGCGAAAACATTCCTTTTATTGGAAGATAGTCATGTTCTCATCTTAAATTTTTTTTATCACATGCACTAAAAGCTGCAAGAATAACATGTGACACCTTTAATATGAGTGTTACATGAAGGTTTCATCAAGAACCACTTCTTCATTACTTTCTCTAGGTACAAAATTTGGCGCCATGCTTGACATGTTGACGGACAGGTGTGCTACCATGTGTCTCCTGGTGAACCTGGCGTTGCTCTACCCCTCCTACACCTTTCTGTTCCAGCTCAGCATGTGCCTGGACATTGCCAGCCACTGGCTCCACCTGCACAGGTAGTTTACAGTTACAGCACCATGCAGTGTTTGTCAGCTCCCTAATGGTTCCTGGTGCACTGCTAGAAGATCAGAGCTATGTCAGAACTGTAGAGTCAGTTTGTTTGGAAGTGTTTTCCAGAAAACCTTTTATTTAGTTTTGTTTTCTGAAGTGTTGTTCTATAGTGATCAGTTGTCCCTACTTGAAGCTACTGAAGACAATAATTGTTGCATTAAAAGTGGGGTAAGCGATAATAATCCAATACGCTTTTTGTCAGATTCAGTGAATATCGCCTCAGGGGCTGCTAGCAGACCATTCTGTGTATGTGCCTGTTGAAAAACCTAGTGTTCCTACACAGCCTTTGCTCTGGAAGTGGGAGTACAAAGTGGTGCAGACCGCACCACACAATTGGCAATTTTCCATCCAATGAAGGGATAGGTGTATTTGTTTGGATGTTGAGTTAAAAAATCAACAATATTTCTCCATCATTGCTTACACCACCATTTTAAATTAGTATGAGGTGGGTTAGAGTTGAACATACACTATTGCTATTTAGATTAACTCATTGCAGTCCTATCCTTTTGTTTCTGCAAATAGTGGCAATAAGTTATTCAATGCCAACCAATTTGTAATTGACAACATTTCCTTGTTAACTACATTTGATTTGGTGTTTTAGTGTATTTTTCTTTTTCTCTCTCAAGTTCAATGATGAAGGGATCTGCCAGCCACAAAACCATTGACTTGTCTGGCAACCCCATTCTCCGTCTCTACTACACCTCCAAGGTTAGTGGGAGCAATGTTGAACCACCGTGAATACAGGCACTACATAAACTGAGGTCTTGAGGTTCGGTGAACAGAATCCACAACCCTGTTTCTGTCTCTCCTCCTGTAGCCTGTTCTCTTCATCATGTGCATGGGGAACGAGTTATTCTACTGCCTGCTCTATGTTTTCCATTTCATGGAAGAACCTCCTGGTAAGGCATATCTGCCCTGGTCCTCATTTACAGACCAGGGCAACTAATCAAAAATACAATGTTATGCCCTTTTTCTTTTTAGGAACTGATGCTATGCTAGAGCTATGTTCAGAGGCAGCATTGGGGTTGACCAAATTGAAGTTGAAAACAAACTGCACACTCAGAACTGCAAATGAAATGACATGAATGTGGAGCATTGTGTGCAGCCAGTAATAAATGGATGTTTTAAAATGTAAGGAGTGTGTCTAAAGCGCGGCCCTCTGTGTGTGTTTGTGATGCAGCCTGGCTTTACTGGCTGCAAGGGCTGTGTGCTGTGGTGTGTCTGCTGAAGTCTGGCATCAGCCTGCTGCACCTCATTACTGCATCGCAGAACATGGTGGCCTTAGACGCCGCGGAGCGTGACCTGTCAAAGACCAAGGCCCAGTGAGATGCCTCCAACATACTGCTTTCTCTTTTCTTTTTTCTTCTTTCTGAAATATGTAAACGTGAGGCTAGCACTGAGGCCCTATGTCCAACAACACAGCATTTTCTTTCTTTTTTATAGTTTCTCATTTCAGTCTAAACTGTATTCCACTTCAGTCACATTTTAATTTGGATTTCATAAATCTGCCCCCAGACTGAATGCAGGGGGTAAGCAGATTTATCAGCTTTACCAATGTGTCACATTGAATTAAATGGTGAACGTTGAGAGGCAGTGTTTTATCAGATTTTAAAACTTATTGTAACTTTTAACAGTGTTTTGCATCATGAGTTATTTAATGTATACTTTTTAACATGTCCAAATCATTCCAGACTCAAATTGACCTTGTGTAGATATACTGTACATCTCCACTTCAGTCACATTTTAATTTGTCTTTCATAATGGATTTCATAAATCGCCTCCCATCACCGCATTTGCTAGACCCCCAGATTGGGTTCAATAGTTTGAATTGCAATTTAGCACTTCAAGGGAGGAGTCTGATGGAGGGCTCTATGTTAAATGTTGACTACTGTCAGTGAAAGAACAGTGGTGCTGTTGACTGATGTTGCTAGAGTTGATGTACTGGGCTGTATATTCCTCCTGAAATGCACAGTAATGATGATTGTAAAATATTGTCACTGTTTGTGATCTTGATATTTCTCTTGATTAGTCGCAGTGTGGAACCAAGTAGATAATGGCAGTTGAGCTGGGCTTTATCACGGCTATACTCGCCACATTCTGTTATATAATGTAACCATGTGAAATCCTTACTCTGAATCTGACATAAATGTTAATCTAGTGTAATGTTGTGAAACAAGAGTGTCTGTCTGCTGCAGTTCTAGAAGGCTGGGATAGCCAAAAGTGTATGGTTACTTTATAGCAAGCGGTTGACCAAGTATCTAGATGTTTTCCAAATCACTGATGTTAATGGAATGGTTGCATGTCTGAGACTACTGCTTCAGATTTTATGAAATTGCCATGACACTGAATGCAAAATATACCAATGTGGATGCAGCCAGACATGTTGATACCTATAGGGGGCAGTATTTTAAATATATTTTTATTATTTCTCTGTTGCAGGATTTAATTTGGGAACGTGTTGGCATTCACACAACCAGTAATGCATCATCTAGTGATGTTTACAGTCACAAAGGGGTAATTTTAGAGCAGTTTAACACAATAACTTTAAACCAAAATTGTAACTTAAGCCATTAGATGAATCTGACGCTTGTCAGTATGTGACATGAAATACAAACTTGGCACTCCGAGAATGCAATGTTTATAAGTGAGGATAAAAATACGTTCTAGGAAAGCCCATGGCAATCGGAGCAAAACACTTGGACAAATCCAGTGTTCTTGGATAATCCACATGCTCTTGAACTGAAATGTAATTGTAAGCTCTACTTTGAATGAATCTGCACACAAACGATCGCATCCAGAGGTTTATTAGAATTGTCTGCAGTGAATGTTCTGCACACCAATACAGATCAAGTCCTTATGCAAAGATAATTATGGATAAGTAAAAATGTATTCAATAAATGTTATAGTATACATAAAAGTTGTATTTCAGGGTTCATTGTTGTGAAGTTCTGCAATCCTCTAACCAATGTATTTTCTCTGTTGAATTGGATCTAATCAAATAGCCAATGTTAGTTTGTCATAAATGTGTAGTTATTTTCAGTGCTTATTTTGTGTATACAACTCTCACACTATACCTATCTACCTAGTGTTTTTTTTTTCTTTTCTTCTATGTATTCCTACTGTAAACTTGGGCACAGTGTAAACCTCACACGAAGGGCACATATTGTTTAGTATCATAGTATTATCGTTTGTGTAAATGAATTTGTGGAATTGGTTTCCTATACTGTCTTACCAAGAGTAGGCATATGTGTCACAATGGCTATGCTTCCATGCAGAATTTGTTTATGTACATGTCCATTAGCTAGATTAAATCCTTTGCTAGAATGTTAAATTAAATATAGATATTTTGACAGCAAATACATTCTATTAATGCCATATTTAAATACTGTATAAATATTGTGGCTGTTAAGGCAGTACCTTTTGGCTTGCATTTAGTAGGTCTACTGTTTTAAGTGGATTAGTGCTTTGAAATAAAGGCACTGACACAAAGATACTGACTTCGGTGAAATGAATGAATTCATTTTATTTCAGGTTCTGTGTCGGTCTCAGCGATCATGAAAGCAAAACAACGTTGTCGTCATTGAATCCAGCTGTTGCACTTGCGCGCATCTTTACCTTTAAGACGTACAGGGCATCGCTTTGTTTTAAAACGGCCCCTCCATTTTAGAGACTGATCCGTGTTATTTATATGATCCGGTTAGCAGGTCGTTAACGGGACATATTGAGCCGATGAATTTCGCTGGAGGATCTTTTGGCCGAGAGCTGATTCTTACTGAGGTTTTCATTATTTGTCGGCCTACGAAGGGGTGGCGGGGGCGAGCGGACGGGACGCGCCGTGGGGCCGGGGTCCGAGAGGAGGGCGCGTACACAAAATACTTTCCCTTTAAAGTAAAGGGACAGCTAAGCCGCGGAGGGGGAGAGGAGAAGAGATAAAAAAAGGAAAGGAAGAAACACTGTGAGGGTGGGAGGGAGAGCGAGTATTAGAAAAAAAAGAAAGATGTCATCCTGTCGATTGAAACGCCGAGGCGGAGCCATGGATCGCGGCCGAGCAGGAAGCCTGTAGTTAGGTACAAGGTTTACGCAACACCGAGGCTTTGGACGCATCGTTTGGGCCTTTCGGAGCACCAGAATAAATGACATTCTGCAACAGCTGCTGCCTATGATTATTACATTCTGATTAGACAGTATTTACCTACTAATAAGGTTATCCTTAGTCTGCATGCATTCACTGAAATGTATTACAATAGATGTAATTGCAAAATAAGCAAAGTGTTAACATGCACAATTAAAGCATGATAGAATCCATTTTGTCGCATTTACAAAGCATCTGGCCAGTGCTTGTAGGTTGCCAGATTAGAGAGAACAATATTAAATAACTTATCCTATGCCAGAATAACGGCTTGCACATTAAGGTGATCCTACCTAAACATCTGGCATCACCAAGTTCCTTCAGCCCAGGAACTGTCACGTAGGTTATACATTTGTTTTGTTTTTTATGTTTGCAATTTAACCACGTCGCTCTGCTGCCTCGCTGGGATTTAGTGTGATACCGTAGCCTCTAGTTTTGTTGTAGGAACAACCAAGATTGGGAAAATGGACACCTCCTGGAGTAATTTTCTCTTTCAGGTAAGCAAGTGTTAAATATCGTCTGCCCTCTAACTGTGGCGAAGTCTGTGTCTTGCATCAGCTGTGTAGGGGGTATAGAGGTGGGGGCGGTACAATGTGGGTTTTCGACCAGGCCTTTGTATCGTTTTCACAGTGAGCACAATAATTATTCACTATCTGCTGTGTACATAGTACAAAGATATGTCTGCACAGACAGGTCTATATGGACTTTGACGATGTATGTAGATGCTTTATCTGGATTTGTTAATATGAGATAATCAAGTATATACTTAGTCTACTTTGTGCATGGCTGGACCATATTGACCATGTAAATGGTGTTAATCATTTATCTGGTTATTTTTCTCTCAGACTCCAGCAGCTCAGAACCAGTCTGAAGCTCCTCTGCAATCAGACTTGCTGCCAGAGCTGACAGGCTCATCTCAAAGTCCCCCATCAGAACACATGCCAGCACCCCCATCCACTGTCGACACAGCTGCCCTGAACGAGGAGCCAATGCCAGGTAAGGGTTGGCCACACAGACCTTTGGAGCTCTGATACGCCGAACTCCGAATTGACCACATCAGCCCCAGGTCGCTGTTCTAGTGTCAATGGGCTTCACAACAACATTTTTCACAGAAAATCAACATAGCCTAAATGTAACATCCAATTAGACACAGAAAGTATCTGAAAGTATTTAGAAAGAAACGACTATAGTGAAATCCTGGTTAGTTCCAGCCAAACACTATAACAGTTTTTACTGGTGGACACACTTTCATCCGGAGAGGGAGAATCTCATTGGTGAAAAAAGCCAGAGTTTTGGTTGGTTGGAATGAAAATCTGTAGTTTTGCCTCCAGCACACATGGGTAAGAACAATGGTTATAAAGGGTACCCTGTTGTACTCTATTTCCATTTCCTAACCATACAATATTTGTATATTATATGTATTTTATGTCATGTTCTGTAGAGCAGCATCAGTAGTAGAATTCTAATCATTGTTCTCTATTATATAATTTAACCCCCCCGCTGCCCTAAGGCGTTTCAGCAGACTACCAGCAGAGGGAGCCAACCGCGGAATGTCATGTCCGTGTTGTGGTTGGCGCCCACTACTGATGTGTGCACCGGGTCATTCTGACCCATAGGACAGCGGGAGGGTTAAATACTAGATATAGAAAGTGTTTTGGCGATTGACCAAAGCCACAACTGGAGACCATTGTGGTAGCTACCATTGTTAGTTTGCACATCAATGCTCAAAGAAACACACACACACACACAAAGAGTAATTGTTCTGTGACATTACATTCTAGGCTTTTACCGATGGGCTTTTCCTATTATAGTGTGTAATCTGCAGACTGTGTTTGTAACAGCAGGGACCAAAGAGCATAGCATCATTCAGCACGGTGAAACATCTTCCCAGTAGTCTTAATACAACTAGTTTCTTATATCTGAATGGCTGTCACAGACTGTCTTGTATTTTACATGCAGTCTATGCTTATTGCAGTAAAGAGCCAAAATACACAATCTAGTTATTTTGGTGTTTAAATACAAATATGTTAACATAGCTTTATTACATCCCCAATTCTGAAAAAATTAAGACACTATGGAAAATGCTAAAAGTGCTAAAAGTTTGTAAAAGTGACGGATTTCTCAATTCCATTCACCCTGTATTTTATTGGAAACACTACAACAACACATTATGTGCCCATATCTTGTAAATGTAAGTAAAGCACATATGATGTTGGTTAACAGTCCCAGATGTGTTGCAGCCATCCGATTATAAATGAATGTATATATTTATTATAGTACAGGGTGAATGGAATTTAGAAATCACACATTTTTGTTTCTATTAGCATTTTCCATACTGTCCCAACGTTTTCAGAATTGGGATTGTATAGTTCTTTCTAAATGTTCTAATTAGATTTGTTCTGGTTTTATGGAAAGGTATCATGTTCTCCACATGATAGGATACAGACCTAAAATATTACCTAATGATCTGCATTTCAGGATTATAGTCTGTATTTAAGCATTTGGGCTGGGTTGTTAATGATGAAAATTCTGTATTCCAATCCCTTCACAGATAATGTAGCTGTAACATTTCTCTAATTAGACAAGACAGTACTGATTCCTGAAGGACAGCTCGGGCAGCACTGTCAGCAGCAAATGGAAGGATGCTAGAAAATATAGCTAACAACTTAAATGACCTATAGATGTCATACTAAGCACCAGCATCTCTGACCATAATAAATGCTTTGTGGACCACGCACACGCACACGCACGCGCGCACACACACACACACACACACACACACACACACACACACACACACACACACACACACACGCATGCATTGAGCAGCCAGACCGGCTATGAAAACAGTGCAGTTTGGATTACACACAGAGGGAGTGTGATGTCACTCTGCTCAGGGTGCAATCTCCACTATATCTTTACACCGACAACAGCTTTCTGTTATATTAATGTTTAGAATATCATATGAACTTTTAAAGGTGGGGTAAGGGATGCTGGAGAAAGATTGTTGATATTTGAACAATCAACAATCAATGATCAAAACAAAAACACCTCTACTTTCAATGCCATAGCTAGCTCCCTCAAAATCAGCCTCTACTAACCCTAACCCTATGCTGCAGTGGCAGTACATTGGACTTGATTTGAGGGTCCTTTCTTTTTCAGTCTGTGATCATAAATTCACTTAATTGTATCACAAAACGCTTACTGCTTAAGAAATGAAACATTTGAAGATGATTAGAAATAGCATATTTTAGCCATAATTGTTTGTAGTAGTAGTTTATACATTACTTTGACGTATTCTGCCACTAGCCTATATTCATATAATATCAAAGAATATTATGGCTGCTATGCCTCCACCACCTCTGGGGATGGATGGAGTCACGATGTGTTATTGTGGGGAGCACTGCTCTGTGGTCAACAGCTTTTCACATGCCTTCATGTACTTCAGTGAAGCAGGCTGTTAAGCCCAGCCGCCCCGCCCACATCTGTGCCACCTGCAACAAGCAGTTCAAAAACAGCTACAACCTGCGGCGTCACCAGTCAGTGCACACCGGCATCCGCATGAAGGACCGCACCACCCGCGACAAGGCCGACATGGGCAAGGCCGGGGGGGACCGGCAGACGGTGCCCCTCTCCCTGCTGCACCTCACCCTGCCCCCGGGCCCCCTTCCCGTGCCTGTGACCCCCAGTGCCCAGGAGGCCCTGCCCCAGGCCGATCAGCAGGGCCAGTCTGTTGCTGTCTCCATCGCGCAGGCCACTGTAACCATGGCAGCGGCACCTCAACCCATTCAAGCTGCGGTTGTTGTCGTAGGTTCCATGGAGCAGGTGGGTGTGGCCACAGGTACCCCAAAAACTACTATGATTCTAATATGCTAATTATTGTTATTATTATTATTATTATTATTCATTGTTATTTAGTATTATTTTTCAAAATACTAACAATAATTATTATTAATTATTTTTCAGAATAATTATTAATAATTATTATTAATAATAATAACATTGCCAAGTTGTATAATAATAATAATAATTGGCAATGTTGATTGATTGAAAATAGGTTGTGTCAAACTAGATTGAGTCTGCCCATGCCATAAGTACTGTTAAGCCACAGATGTTTGTTCTGCCATTGATATTCTTGAGAGCTGTGAGCAAACTACTCCATGTGTCCAGCTTAACAGCTTCCCTTGGTCCTCTGCCTCTCCCACCCCGCAGAATCCCAACCCCAGTCCCAGCTCCAACCAGGTGAGGAAGAACCACGCGTGTGAGGCCTGCGGGAAGGCCTTCCGGGATGTCTACCACCTGAACCGCCATCGCCTGTCCCACTCGGACGAGAAGCCCTACTCCTGCCCCATCTGCCAGCAGCGCTTCAAGAGGAAAGACCGCATGAGCTACCACGTGCGCTCGCACCAAGGCGGGGTGGAGAAGCCCTACGTGTGCCCTCACTGTGCCAAGGCTTTCTCTCGGTAAGAAGGGATAGACCCTGAACAGGAATAAACAGGTAGAGAATGAGGATGGGTTTGGAACAGCTTTATTTGGGATGTTATGTCAGTTGAATGTTGTGTGTGGCGGTGAATGCACCAGGCTCACACATGACAAATGCCAGTGTAACTGGGAACATGCACAGTCTTTACAGCAGCTCTGTGTGTGTGTGTGTGTGTGTGTGTGTGTGTTTTTCTCAGACCGGACCACCTCAACAGTCATGTCCGCCAGGTGCACTCCACAGAGAGACCCTTCAAGTGCACAGTAACTATCTTTCAGTCACCGCCTTTGTCCCTTGAGCCTCTGTGTGTGTGTGTGTGTGTGTATTCATGCACGCGCTTGTATCCTCCGCAGACATGCACGTCTGCGTTTGCCACAAGGGACCGCCTGCGGGCCCACCTGATCCGGCACGAGGAGAAGGTGCCGTGTCACATCTGCGGCAAGCTGCTGTCCGCTGCTTACATCACAGATCACATGAGAGTGCACAACCAATCACAGCATCACGCCTGCCACCTCTGCAACCGCAGTAAGAGGGAGAGGGGGAGAGTGCATGTGTGATCATACTGTCTATTCTATCTTCATAGCTGTATTTGTGTTCCCTCTACATGCACATATTGATGCTACACTATTTCATTGTTGTTGTCCCCCACTACCTGTTCATGTAACTGAGTATTACTGTTTCTGTAACGGCCCATTATTCTGGACACAAATTGAGGAGTGTAACTTTAACCCTCTTGTTGTCCTCGGGGTTCAAACGCACTACCGTGTTATTCCAGCAGATGGCGCCAATGGTTGTCTCTGATTGTGTAGTTCTCTTTAGTGTCAGTGCTGTGTGTATTTATTTCTTTATTAATTATTTCTTAATGTCTTTGCTTTTTGTTTTCGTTCCTTCTAACCCTCCTGTTGTCCTCGGGTTTTAACCCCAGCAGTGCACATCATATGTGTGAGTAAGCTGTAGGTTTAGCGCCTTCTATCTGCCACAAAGAGCTAGTGCGTTGGGTCAGTTTGACCCGGAGGACAACAGGAGGGTTAAGTGGATGGCCTGTCCGGTGTGGTCTGACCCGTGTGCCGTCTCTCCGTCCAGGCTTCACCACCCTCACCTATCTGCGCGTCCACGCCCAGAAGCACCACGGCCAGGAGTGGAAGGAGAGCGGGGGGGCGCGGGGGAGCTTCGGGGGCACCGGGGCCGGAGGGGTCCTGCTGTGCCAGCTGTGCGGTGTGCAGTGCAAGACGGCCACGCAGCTCCAGGGCCACATGGGCACCCACGCCAACCCCCAGCAGGACCCCCTCCCCCACCCCACCAGCGCCAGCCCCACTGTGCCGGTCACCAGTGGCAACACGGTGGGACTGTTGGTAACAGACTGCTCCAGTATTGCCGCCCAGCCCCACAGCTAGCACTGTGTGGGGGGGGCGGGGGGGGGGGGGGGGGGGGGGGGGGGGGGGGGGGGGGGGGGGGG
>JAODUG010000023.1:90467-101894 GCA_027564795.1 Aphredoderus sayanus | reverse complement strand
CTAGAGACAGTCTCCTAGGTGACGTGGTGCTGATGGAGGGAAGAGGCCGAGACTAGAGACAGTCTCCTAGGTGACGTGGCGCTGATGGAGGGAAGAGGCTGAGGCTACCTGAATGGATGCCTAACCCATTCTTATCATTCTTTCCATACCAGGAGCCATTGGAGCCCCAGCCCAGACCCTGTTGCACTCAGACCCTGTTGCCATGGCTGAGTGATTGAGGCTGGTTAGTGCGTTGCCTTTCCTCTCGTTTTGCGGCTGATTTAAACGCACCCGCTCCCGCCCTAATGAAGGCTTTGTCCTCTCTTGTCATGCTGACCTTGGGATCCTCTGCCCTGTGATAACTGGACAGCTCTTCTTGTTCCACCTTGACCACCCCCACCTTCCTCCTGGTGCTCATGAATATGCATATTTAGGCTGTTGATCCTTCACAAAAGCGAGCACTTCCCTTCCGTCGGAAATAATTGGAGTGACCTTCAGAAGGGATCCCGGTTCTTGATCTGCGGCAACTTGCCTCTTTTTGACATGGAAAATAAAATAAAAACCCCAGGCGGAATATCCTATGTTTTTTACAGACTCTGCAGTTTGGGAGGTTACATTCCCCACCGCTGGAGTTGTTGAGTGTTTCACATCATGTGGGTTGAATCTACACTTAGTTTTGGGTTTTATAAATTTGGAAAAATTTATGAACATTTAATACTTTTCAGAATTCAATTTTCAGAATTTATTATGAATAAGTGGGGCACCACTACACTTCAGTCTGGGTTTCAGTTAACCCCTATAGGCCGTTAGTCACCTTTATGATTATTAATATATTAATAACATTTCAAAATTATGGTCATTATAAAAGTCAATCATAAATCTTAATTTATGAATTCTTTACAATGATAGAGGCCAAAGTTTCTGTTACACATAAACAATAACAACCACTGCTTATTATAAAACCATAGATTTATTAAAGCACTCAAACAAAAGCGATTAAACATGGCATACGTGGTTATACTGTGAGTAAATGTTGCATAATAATGATTATACCCAAAGCTAAGAAACATACTGTAGAAAACTGTATTTATTAGGGTGAAGGAAAAGTGTGTAGTCTCTTGTCCTGTGGAACAAAGTGTCAAAGTTCTTTTAGATGGTTGGGGGTAAACTGCCACACAGGTCTGAGTGTGTGTTTCTCCAGTATGGATGCAGAAAAGGCGAAATACCTTTAATGTATTCTCGTATTTGGCCACAAGGCGGCGCCATCTGATTGTGTATGATTTGTGTGTTTTTCAATTGGCATATAACCCTCCTGTTAAACGCCTTCTATCTGCCACAAACCCAAAAGACCCAAATCACTAGCTCATTGTGGCAGATAGAAGGCGCTAAACCTAATTCTACAGCTTACACACACGTATGAGCCACAACAAGGTGTGTGTTTGTAATCTGAGGACAACAGGAGGGTTTAAAGGCACAAAAAAACAACATAAATACATAAAGAAATAATTAATAAATAAATACATACACACAGCAATGCCAATTGAAAAACACACAAATCATACACAATCAGATGGCGCCGCCTTGTGGCCAAATACGAGATTTCTGAGTACATTACGAGGGTTAGGTATATGGTGAAATGGATTACTGCTACCCCTAAAGATAACAATCTTCTGAATAGCAATAACCACAACACATTATCCTAATTTACCTGCAGATCCTCTTTTCTGTCCAAATACCCTTGGGCTTCTGGGGCACTATCACATGTACAATTTACTTGGGAAATTTAAATATAGCATATAGTTAGTAGGCTTTAAAGACTTCATGGAGACGTTTGGCATATTGTAATAGGATTAATGCTACTGTATTGATGGTGCCTGAGAGAATTCTGACCAATCTTTTCCTTGATTGGTCCAGCAAATCTATCTTGCCTGTCAATCACACACATATTTAGCAGGTTTGTCTATGGCACTCTCCAGAGAGAGGGAGCAGAGGAGGAGTTTTTTTGTGTTTTAAATATCGTATATATGAACTTTAATCATTTAACTGAAAACAACATTTTAATTTACTATGAATGTCATTTGGGGCTGACAAGATAAATGGCCAATTATAATCACTGCAAATAACGCTCGTTCATATAGGTTTAATTAGAAGTTCGTTGGTGATTAATTAACAGATGGAGGTACTATATGAGACAGACGTACATTACTGTAATTGAACAGGCAAGACACTTTTATAGCACATTAGGCTAGTTAGTTAAGTTGAATATTAATGACACCGTAATGAGAAGATAGTTTGTTTTTGATTTTTAACAAAATACAGTTTATGAACAGAGCAGAATATTTATAGGACTACACGTTTCTTTAATAGCCTTCTCCTATTCAATGCTTAATACTGTATATGGACTACAGTAGGACATTTCTCATGAATCGTTTATATACTGTATGTCTCTTGGGACATTTTTCAGATGTGCACCCTTGTCAGTTCTGTATCAAAATGCAGAAAGGTGGCTTACACTCACACACAAATGACTGTCATAACATTTCAAATGTTTTGAAAGAATGCAATTGGTACTGCAACTTTGACTAATTTTAACATCAGAAGTGTATCATACATTTTAAAGGATATGAAATGTGTCTCACACTACTGTGATGAAATATATATAGAAATTGTGATACAAAGTAGCGTGTTACGTTACCATCGAGACCCCACTTGAGAATACTGTAGGACAACGTCCACGAGTTGCGACATCCTTGGCTGGACCAGTCACTGCACCGTCTGCTGCTTATCGTATACCGCCACCTCGTGGTGTTATTAGAAGCGTTTGTGTGTATTCATGTTTACAAACGGCAAATATACAGTAGGCAAAACACATTTATTTCCATTAGTTTATACATTGTTAATAATTAACGATGAGAAAGCTCATTAACAAAACGTCAGCTTTATTCATTTTGTGATTTATTAAGTGCAGTTCATAAAACATAAAACAAAAAATTGCAAAATCATTATTAAAGTATTAAATACCTGTACCTCAGACATTTTCTGCTGAGATGGATTTTTATCCCCTGCTCATAATTCTTTGCTGATTTACCAGGACCATAGTTTTTAAGAGAACTTTGACGGAAAATAACAATATTGTTCTAGAGAAAAGGAATACAATGTTTCAAATAAAATATGTATTGTATGATAAACAACTAACACTATTAACACTTTCATTAGACGATTCAGTAGTGCTTATTTAAGAGTTGAGTTCTTTACCTGCGTCTTTAAACATCATTGCCGATGAATACCTGTAATTAATATGGTTAGTTTGTGTCTGTAGTAAGGAGGACACGTTGACATAATATTCTATGTAGGAGGATACTTTGACACTAGATTCTCACACTCTATGCCAGTCTACCTTGGTGTCCCAGTATTCCCTGTAGCAAGCTCAAGTAACACAAAAGTATAAATCGATAAGCAAACAACTGTTTGCATCATACAGTGCAGCTCTCACTGTCAGCTTTTTACCTTGGTAGCCAAACATTTGAAGAACAAAGACCTGTCAACACATCAACATTTTAAACTGTATCATCGAATCTCTAACATGTAGTAGAGAATCATACTAATAGCATTTAGCAATAGCATATACAGTACACTATTAAGTCCGGCCTAACTATTGGTCAAGTGAAGTAATGTGCCTGAGCCAATCAGGGAATGTGGGAGAGCTGTTGCTCACACACTACAGAGAGGCAAAGTGAGGTGAACACATAATGGTAGTCCCTCTAACTGCAAAAGTACATAAACAATTTAAAACCCAATCAACAAAACCAACCACATTTATCTCATTTAGCAGACACCGAGTACACTTACAATTAGAGAGTACTGAGGAGCAGGTAGGGGTTAGACATCTACAAGATGCCTACAGGTGGACCAGGCATACCGGGGGGGACCCAGGACCTGTAGCGTTAGTGTGTGTGTGTGTGTGTGTGTGAGCCACCCATCAGGCGTTGGAGGCCAAGCACCTGTCTTTCTTCAGGTGGGCCTGCAGCGCGCCGGCCCCCCCGAACGTCCTGCTGCACTGCAGGCAGCGGTAGGCGCTGTGCGTGCGCTTGTGCTTCTTCATGGTGTCCCCGTCGCTGAAGGTGCGGTAGCAGTAGGGGCAGCTGTAGGGCCTCTCCCCGGTGTGGATGCGCAGGTGCCTGCGCAGGTTCCCCCGCTGGCTGAAGCTCTTGGAGCAGTAGGTGCAGCGGTGGGGCCGCTCGCCCGTGTGCGTCCGCAGGTGGCGCCGCAGGTCGGCCGACTGGGCGAACGACTTGCAGCACCAGTCGCAGGCGTAGGCCTTCCGCTTCTGCTCCGTGTGCAGCCGCAGGCTGGCGGCCTGCCGGAACGACTCCCCGCAGCGGAGGCAGCGATGCGCCACAGCCTCCTGGCGGTAGCCGCCGCTGGCCCTGCCGCTCAGGGGCGGCCGGTCGGGGGGCCTGGCCTTGGTCCGGGGATCCCCGGGCTGCTCCGCGGGCACCGGCCCTGCAGGGCACACTTCTGCTGCCATTCTGAAGGCAGGCTCCTGGGTGGGCTCCTGCGGGGGTCCCTGTGGGGGCCCCTGTGGGGACCTATGGGCAGTCCTCTGTGGGGGCCCCTGTGGGGACCTATGGGCAGTCCTCTGTGGGGGCCCCTGCGGGGGCTTATGGACAGGCCCCTGCGGGGGGCCCTGTAAGGGCCCCTGTGGGGGCTCCTGGGTCTGCCCGGGTGCCTCCCTGGCCTCTGTGTGGGTCTCAGCACTAGCCATGGTCACATCAAACTCCTCAGGCTCCGTCTTGATGCGGGGCTGTAACGGTGGCCTCTGTCTGCACGCTGGGGGGCTGGATCTGGCCACGCCCAGGGCCGGGGGGGTCATCAACGGGGGCTGGGGGCTGAGAGGCCGGGCGTCAGGGTCGGGCTTCACCGCGCACGCCTGAGGGTCCAGCTTCACGCCCTCCTGTGGGGGTTCACCCTGGGGTTCCGGGGGCCCCAGGGGGGGCGGGGGTGTCCCAGCACGGGCCGATACCGTCTTCTCGTGTGGCTGGTTGGCTGCTCTCCCTGGGACTGCTATAAGCTGCGTCAGGGTGGAGTCTGGCTCCTCTGATGGGGGTCGGAGGTCAGTGGATCCCTCCAGGAGGAGAGTGGACCTGGTGGACCCTGCAACACCAATAGCAACAGCATATATGTGTGTGTGTGAGAGGTACATTACAGTGAAGTACTAACCCTTGGCACACTCACACCATGTGATTGAACCCCTCTCTATTACAACAGTGTATTGATCTATAGAATGTCACACTATTAAACACCTGAAATGCTGTATTGTTTAATTGCTGATTATATAACGAGATCGAGTCCACTTTCTATTGCCATGAATTACGTTGGATAAAATGTTCTGTGTTGCTTCTGCTTCACCATTTTAAACTCAGACGACTAAATATGTTTATATCGATCTCCTTTAGACTATTTATGTCAGCTAATATCTCAGGGAAGCCACTAGTCTGTGGAGAACGTACTCAGCCAGTCTGTCTCGGCCTCCAGCAGTAGGATGTCCCGCAGCTGTCTCCGCAGGCTCTCGTTCTCTTGCTTGGTACGGGCTGTCTCCTCCCGGTACTCTGACACCGTATCACGCACCACCTCCACGATCTCCTGTACTACGACCGCCAGGCGCTCGGTTAGGTAGGCGTTGAGGAGCTGTAGTTTGGTCATTTTTATGCCATAAACAGACTGTATGGACAGGAGATACAGAACAAGGAAACACAAACAAACGAAAACGGAAGTATGCCTGCGTCAGTGTCACTGAGCTCAGCAGCGCTGTCCTGCGCATGGTCGTACGTGCGCCGTGGCGACACCTGCCGGAGCCTAGACTGCATCGGTGACTATTCCACTGTGCCACAAGGTGGCAGCAATAGGTCAAACAGGTTTGACAGGGAAAGCGAATCAGTGTACAAGTAAATGCATGTGTATGTAAAAGGGACTTGAGTGGGCGTGTGTGTGTGTGTGTGTGTGTGTGTGTGTGTGTGTGTGTGTGCGTGTGTTGTGTGTGTGTGTGTGTGTGAGAGAGAGAGAGAGGGAGAGAGAGAGAGAAAGAGGGAGAGAGAGAGAGAGAGAGGAAAAGAGAGAGAGAGAGGGAGAGAGAGGAAGAGGGAGAGAGAGAGAGAGAGAGAGAGGGGAAGAGAGAGAGAGAGAGGGGAAGAGAGAGAGAGAGAGGGAGGGAGAGAGAGAGAGCGCTGAGGACCACTTATGTTTTGACCTTCTAAAGAAACTTATCTGCTTGCGATTTATCTGCAGTGTGACTGTAAAAAAAACCTACCTATTAACTAAACGATGACACAGGTCTTAGAGGAATTCTGGTCTGTTATCAGAGCCCCCTACCTGTTCTTATCAGTACTGCAGGACACAGCCTCTACATACTGTAGGCTGCAGTGTGTCCATGCTGCTGCAGCCCTTATTAGAGGCGCTCAGCTCTTATTCAGTTATCGATTAGATAATTCAGTCAGGAAAGACTAATCAAATCCTTCACCGTTGACCGTAATTCTCCCCAGAGGTCTCTCCCAATCAAGTTTGCTCTTTGTCTTCTGTAATCTCAATCCCCATCTGTAATCTGTCTGAGTGTCTGTCTGTCTCTCTCCATGGCCTTCATGTTTTAAAGCGCTAAATCAAACTAAGACTGCCACAAAGCATTAACGCTACAATCTTAAAGCCTGTCATGTCAGTAAATGTAAGTGTCCAACAATATGGCTGATTGATGAAATACAGTTTGGAAAATGAAAGCCTTTCATAAGCCATTGTTTCCATTTGCTTGAATATGTTTGTGTCCATGCTGTTATAATTCAAAGTAAACATTTACAGTATTACTAGGGGGTTGAAATTGGACACAGGTGCCTGATCTCTGGCACTGCCATTTTCAACCTCTCATCAGTTATGGGTGTGCTGAGCAACTTCATGTCTGAAACCTTATACTATGAAGACCTCTGCCACAATACAGCTAAGTCTCCTCTCTGCTAACCTGTCCTAGTTTTAACCCCCCCCCCACACACACACTAATCTACATCTCCACTGACTACATGCTCTTCTGGATATACATGTTCACCATTCTTCTAAATGAAGTGATGTGTGGCTACTGAACACTTCTCTTCTTTGTGTTTCCCCGGCGACCCCTCCTCCTGCCTCTCCTCCTCTGCAGTATGACACGCCAGCTCCCCTGCCTCCATCCACAGCCCCCCCAACGCGCCTTTTTGTCTTTGTCTGCTGTTGGGAGGTTCTCTTTAATGCTGCACTGGTGCTACAGTACCCTACCACACACACACACACACACACACACACACACACACACACATTCGCCTGCATCTTCAAATAGACCAATTCTCTATTTTCTTTAGAAAATACCCTCTCCCTTGTTCACGTCTGTTCACTCTCCAGCCACAGCTGGGGGGGTCTCTTAATTATTTATATGAATTTAAAATTCACATTACATTTTTTATTAACAAAATCTTATCAACCTCGGCTGTACTCCTTCCCTGCCAGCCGTTGCCGTGACAACCGCAACGTCCTAGAAGGATGGCGGAAACACCGAAGCCCACTCCCTCCTGCTTTTTTCTCTGTCTTCTGGCTCACTCTTCCATCTCACACAAACAGGGCAACAAATCAACAGTGTGTGTGTGTGTATGTGTGTGTACATTCATGCATATTACTTATTGAAATACAAATGTGGTTTTTAGGAGTGAAACTGTGAAGGGAGGACTAGAGAGGAGGCATTTACAATAATAATCCTAATACATCTTTTTATCCACACAAGTCAAGGCGTGTACCTTTAAAACATGATTCGATGAATGTAACTTTATGTGAGTACAAAAATCACAACAAATTGGTTTATACAGTATTTTATACAGTATTTGATAAATACTGTATAACATACTGCCAAGACACTTTCAACCATTCACCTGTGACAGTAACACACTTGGAGAACCAGGGGTGGGTACTCAGGTGGGGTTTATTCCCTTCACACAGAATATTAGAATACTAATTGTGTTTCTTGGTTTAACATGTGGTGTATACACATTCTATAGGCTTCATAGAGCAGTCACTTTAAGGCATGCACAGGCACAAAATAGTCTGGTTTCAGAGTGATAGCAGTCCATAACATGATACATCACCATAATGACAATGGCTGATATCTGTGTGGCCATTCATGCTTACAGCAGCCATCTCCAGCCAGGAGGCATTAACAGTATAATCACACAGAAATCTACACAATGTGAATAGAAATATAAAATCAGGAGCTTATAAAGATAATTTCCAAAACAAAGAACCTGAGTAATCACATAAACCCAGGAGAGAAAGGACTTAAAACGACTGGCTTTTGTTGAAGAACTCAAATACATCTACTTACTTAAGATAAGATAAGTGTAATCTATGTACTTAAGATAAGGTCTGTCTGAGTTGAATAGACACATTCCAATGCCTATACAAATATTAATACAATACTGTAGCAGTACAGAAACATCTGTACATACTGCAAATGGGGCTGGAAAAGGTGTTTTCAAAATACTTCTAATACAGACTGCTGGTTAGATATTTACAGTATAATACTGTACTCAAACTCAGATGCATAATACTATATATAGTATCTATATAGGATGATGTTACTCAATGTAATGACATTCATATTCATACTGGAGTATTCTTTTTTGCATAAGCATCACATATCATTCCTTAATTACGTTTTTTCCATCAGTAATATAGAGACTGTATATAATTTGATATAACCTCATGAAAGGTACAACTCAATTTTCTCCCTTCTTCGGAAGTCCTGGCCCCTTCCCCTTCGATACTGTAACCTAATGAATATTTGGAGACATTTCCTGTCCTTCCATGTGTCGAGGTGGTTATATGTGGTTAACATACTCTAAAGCTGGACTATTTACATAACATCTGCCAGTTGAGTGACTGGTCTGTGGGTTGGAGTTTATATAAAATCACACTGTAACATTATTACATGTGAACGTAACTAACAGTGTAAACGCAGTAACTTCCGTAGTAACAGTATCTGTGGTAACAGAGGAGGGCAAAATGCAAACAACAGTGCACAATATTTAAATATGTCAATACAAATCAGCAAAGTTAAAAACAAACGAGGCATTTTCCAAAAACGTTCATAGGTCTAGGCAACTCTGAGAGGTAGCGCAAGCAATTTCCATACAAAAGTGTGTACAACCATAGCAAAAAAATGAACATTTGCATTGAAATAACACACAGTGAGCCGAGACCGTGTTTGCATAATGTGAGACATAACTTGCTACATAGTGGTTAGCCTACACCAGCTGATCCTGTGTGATTAATGCATTACACTGTCACTCTTTAGCCCTCCCACTGTCCTCCAGGTAAAGAAAGGAGCCAGCGCACTGCCTTGTTGCGCCAGCGGATGGCACTGCCTGCGACACCTCATATATCCATGTGGGCTGCAGAATTGGAATTGGAAGTGGAGTTAGGTCATTTGCAGAAGGATCTAACTCTAGTTTTAATTCTGATTCTAATGCTGCAGCTTGCACAGACATGTGACGTGGCACCATCTGCTGGCACAACAAGGTACTGCGTTTGAAACCCGAGGACATCGGGAGGGCTAAACCAGTTGTTTAAAGCAGTAATGTTCATCTCAACATGCATGTTTGGCACGATGTTCATTGTGGATTAGTAGATTCAATGTTCACATGGAGAGAAATAGGATATATACGGATAAAATATAATACAATCTCTCAAACTGTATATTTACAAAGTGCTACTCAATTAGCCTTGCAGCTAATGAGGCTAGTAATATGTAAAAGCATACTTGTGTAATATATACTGTAAACATGCACAGGCTTAAGAAGTGAAGAGCTATTATTTCATGTTGTAATGTCAGCCCACTGGCCCATAGGTTCTCCCACACCAGTGTGTCCACAAAACACACTCAAATACACACGCACACACACGCACACGCACACACACACACACACGCACACACACACAGACACACACACACACAGACACACACTCACACACACACACACACTTAGCTTGAGATTTAGAGCAAGACAGACTGCTGCCCTGGTGCAACCTGACAAACATTCCTAAGGACAGGTGGGCCAGGTGGGTGTCTTCAATAAAATATTTCTACATTTGTTGATTTTGTTGTTATGTTTTATTGTGCTAATATTTGGTTATTAATGACATCAATAAATGTTGTGAGGGAGTTTTGAGATTGGCAAGTTTACTGTATATGTGCATGTGTGTGTGTGGGGGGGGGGGGGCATTTTTGCGAAATTTTAAACAATAAACAGTTAACATTTATTAGTGGGCAAATGTGCTGTACAACAAATAGTTGTGTGTTACTTTATACATTTGTTCAACTGACATCGTTTGCAAGGAAATTGCTGCATTCAGACTGCACCTCCTTTCTCCTCCACCTCCTCTCTGCTCTGCTTCCTCCATCTGAATTAGGTTCATCCAATAAGCACAGATTCCAGCTGGCATTAGTCAGCCATCAGCCAATATGCAGTAACTCCCAGCAACAAATGTAGACTACTTGTATTTGGTATCACAGATGAAAGACTCCCTCTGGCTTTCCCCGTCAGAACAGACCAGGGTTTCGTTTATGGGTCACAATAATCCCATTACGCGGGAGGAAAATGTACTTTTCCATGACAACAAGCTCCCGTGCAGCATCGATGGACCAGCAGTCAGAGAGCTTGATCAGAGGTGAAGCAATATGCAACCAAGAAATGTCCCAACACTCTCTCTGCTTCCAAACAGGGCCTCCGTCTTTAAATGTGCCTTGGTGGTGTTAAAAGATAGAGGGCTCATAAAGAGGGATTTCTGTGTGTGTGTGTGTGTGTTTGTGTATGTTTTGGGGGAGGGGGCTGGGGAGAGGGGTGCATAGGCTGACCATGCAGATATATTCCAGTTGCCGGTGTGCGAGTACAGGAAGGGAAGAATTTCTTTTCATTTCGGGTGGAGCAGAGTCACAGTCAGCCATCCCTGTCATGGTTGCCAAGGCAACCTATCAGGACTTTAATATCGCTGATGAGAGATGACAGAATGAAAATGTTTACTCACACCTTATTAACCAATGAGGATTTCTTTTAATTGAGAAAATGTAATTATGTTAAAGTTAAAAAGAAAAACTATGAAACCCCATAAATATAGACAGGAATATGAAAATTGTTGTAAGATGTAAGCGTAATGTCTGAACACAGAAGAAAAGGAATACCATTTAAAATCTTCATCAGACAATTTTGAAAGATAAACGATGGTGGTTACAGATAAAACAGTGGTACTGTGTAAAATGTAATACGGTACGGTTTAAGGTAATATTGTTGTCCCTTTTTGATCTAAAACATTGCTTAAACACCCTTTAAGATTTGGATGTGTATTTTATTGTGTAAATGTGGGATTGTAAATACCATATAAAAGCTT
>JAODUG010000023.1:31379-48896 GCA_027564795.1 Aphredoderus sayanus | reverse complement strand
GCACACACACACACACACACACACACACACACACACACACACACACATACACACGCAGCATTGGGGTATACATTCAAGGCTACAATACACACATTATCCTACACAAAGACACACGCACACACACACACACACACACACACACACACAGGCATTCTGTTTTTTCCTGACATATTGGCCTGCCCTCTTGAAGATGCATACCCCCCACACACACTGTGGTCACCCTACAGACAGATGTGTCTGTGTGTGTGTGTGTGAGTGTGTAAGTGTGTGTGTGTGTGTGTGTGTGTGTGTGTGTGTGTGTGTGTGTGCGTGTGTGTGTGAGTGTGTGAGTGTGTGTGTGTGTGTGTGTGAGTGTGTGTGTGGTGGGACACTCATGGCTCCAGACACATTTAGGTCACCATACAATGGGATAAACACCAACTGCAGGCAGCGGAGGCTTACAGTTCATGTGACTACAGTAACTGGGGAGCCCCAGTGACGACTAGGTTACATCAACATGACATAGGAACACACAGTTTGTATGGCATGCCGGCTATACATGTAAGCCAGCTAGCAAGCTAGCTAGCAACCATTAGATATCAACTACTGTCTACTAGAGAGGTACATGCGTGAATAAATAGACAGATAAGTAGGTAGGTAGATATACACTATAGATAAGTCACAAAACACACAATGATTCTCTGCTGGTCAGCGCTAACTGACATTTCTCTGTTTTCTCTCTTCGTGCTGTGTACCTGTTTTTTTTCCCTCTGCTTTTCTCTTTTTCACCCTCACCCCGTCTCACTCTGTTTATATACATTCTCCTGTGTGTGTGTGTACGCTCCCTGTATCTATATGTGCATGCAAACGCATTAATGCCTCTGTGTGTGTGCATTTCTTTGCATGCATGTGTGTATTACTGTGTTTCCCTACGTGCCCGTTTGCGCGTGCGCGCGCACGTGTGTGTGTGTGTGTGTGTGTGCTCGTTCCTCAGCTGGGAGGACCACCACCAACGAGGAGCTGGAGGACATGTTGGAGAGTGGCAAGCTGGCCATCTTCACCGATGATGTAAGCACCGCACCTGAGCCCTGCTCTTCCCTTTTTCAATCGCGCCATTTTGCGTCCCTATTGGTTGCAATTTACTGTAGGGGCATAAAATGGCCACGAGGTGCGCTGTAACATCAAGTGAATACGGCCTAGGTCACGATTCTGCTCGAGAGGATGAAGAGAAAAACTGCTCTGCTGGAGTGGTGAGATGCTGGCCACAGTGCAGCAGGGCTTTTATTTTGAAGGAGTCGGTGCCCATAATATTGTTGACTCTTTCCAATTAAAAGTTTGCACAGTTACAGAGGCTGCTACCATTAGCTAAAACTGCAGGCATGTGACTTTTTTGTCTGCTGGTATTAGTTAATGGCATGCCCTTTGGCTGGCTGGTTTTTGTTATTTGTTATATTTATACTTTAATTATTCTTAAAGTAGTAATGAAATCATACCAGGTGTTACTTTTTCTTGTCAACTATATGAGAAAATCTTAACATATGTAATTCTTAACATCTGGTGGGAATGATTATGTATGTAATATCTTGATTACTATTGGCAAGTAAATTCCCTTGACACCCCAACTTTCTTGACATGCCCTAACATCCTTAGGAAATATGTTGTCAGAAAACCGTTTCATGGGCAAATCGTTTTATAATTTGCTTATATACACAAAGTAATTTGTGTATTTGTGTTTCTGTTTTAAATGTGAAAGGTCAAGCTTTCTAAAAATGTACCCATAAATGTTGCTTCACACTATACTCAGGATATTAGATAGGCCTACAGACCTGAGCTTTGAACAGAAGAAATAAAAATGGAGAAATTAAACTACAGGTTTTTTGGCTGGTGACCCTTTGACCACGTTTTGGATCTACCATAAAGTATATACAGACATCCAAATAGTCTCGTTAAAACCCAAACCCAAACCCTGCAGATCAAGATGGACTCCCAGATGACCAAACAAGCCCTGAACGAGATCGAGACCCGACACACCGAGATTATCAAGCTGGAAAACAGCATCCGAGAGCTGCACGACATGTTTGTTGACATGGCCATGTTGGTTGAGAGCCAGGTAGGGATAGCCATGGATTCGATAACATTTGAAGCTTATATTATTATTATTAATGTATGCAATTACATCTGGCATGTATTTTATGTTCAAACTTTACCTGTGTTTTAAACCTGAGTTTAACTTTAAAAATGTGGTGTCTGTTTACCTTGCTAGGGTGAAATGATTGACAGAATTGAGTACAATGTGGAACACTCTGTCGACTATGTTGAGAGAGCTGTATCTGATACCAAGAAAGCCGTCAAATACCAGAGCCAAGCCCGCAAGGTAACCCACAAACAGCACATCAGGCTGAAATTTGTAGAATTATTTTAAACATTAAAAAAGATATTCACTGAAAGATCCCTCAAGGTCAAAGTATGCGTTCACATCAACTTGGTTGGTGCACAACAATCAAATGTGTATTTATTTCTCAGTATCAGTCTTAACCCTCATGATGTCCTCCGGGTAAAATTTACCCTAATCACTAGCTCTTTGTGGCAGATAGAAGGCGCTAATCCTAATTCTTACACACACATGATGTGCACTGCTGGCACAACAAGTTGTGTGTTTCAAACCCGAGGTCAACAGGAGGGTTAAAAGCCACGAAAAAACAAACAAATATGTAAAGAAATAATGAATAAAGAAATAAATACACACAGCAATGACAATAAAAGGACCATACAATCATACACAATCAGATGGCGCCACCTGGTGGTTCAACACGAGTTTGTAAGGGCATCACAAGGGTTAAAAAAGATGTGTACTATAGTTGGTCAGTCTAGTATTTTGACCCTTGCCATCCCTTGTAATGTTGCCATTCACGTAAATCATTGTTATCCTGTTGCTAAAATAATTTGTAGATGTGTTCCTTGAGAGTGATCTAAATTCCTAAAATGTAAACATAGTTTCCTGCGACTATTGTTGGCAGACCCCCTCCGCTCTATTTCTGACAACCCGTGTTATCTCCCTCCCTCCATTCTCCTTCCAACTTGCAGAAGAAGATCATGATCATCATCTGCTGTGTCATTCTGGGCGTGGTCTTGGCATCGAGCATTGGTGGTACGCTGGGCTTCTAGATCCCTCCGCCGCCGGCCCAGTGACGACCAACGCCGAGCCCGACCGACCGTTCGACTGACAGCCAGCAGAGAAAAAGGAAAATCAGCAAACAACACAAAAACACAAACAAAAATGCAAGATTTAACCAATCAGCTAGGAAGAGATACATATTCAGTGAAAGATGAGAGGAAATATGTCATACCAAGGGATTGGGGGTGGGGGTTCAAAAAACAAAGACAAAAAAAAAAAAAAAGATTCTTGCGCCATTACATTATAGCTGACTTAAACATATATGAAAAAGATGGTATGAATAAGCCTACTATTTATTACAGTTGTACATGTAAATGTATTGAACATATGAATCAACATATGGGTTAGCTACCTGTATAGAAATTATGACAAGATGACATATACTTGTTTTTTTTTGTTTTTTGTTTTGTTTTTTTAAAGGTTTCTTTAGTTTTTAGGGGGTCTCCAAGGACAGTAAAGGTGGGTGTGCGTTTTGTGGGGCAAGCATTGTAGAGCTAATTTTTTAGAGCTGAAGACTTAAATACATTCTAGAACATTATCCTTGTACTTTTAAAATGTATTTAGGTCTCTGGAAAGAGAGTTCTATAGAACAATATATTACCGTTGAGCATTCTTGAGCTCGGCTAGCGCATTTTAGAGCTGAATACTGAGCCATGTCCTTTTAGAACTAATCGTGTTCTGGCAATAAGGATTCTAGAACAACATACAGCTAAATGTTCTAGAACGCTGAAGGCAGTATTTAGCTCTCCGTGTTCTATAGCACTCTCTGGCTCTGTGCACAACACTGTAGAGTTAGGAGACGAAACTAACACTGTCTTCTTGTTACTGGGAGGAAGGGACCGACCTTGCCATTGGTTCAGACACATCTTTTGACCACCTCTTGACATTCACCATAGTCAGCCTAGCAAACTAGCTTACTACTAATCAAACTAGCAACAAACAAGGCACATTTAACTAATGTTGACCAATGAGGAGAGGGCACACTCGTGTAACTGAATGGTCACATCTATTGTGGCTATTCAATGTAGTGGCAGGTATTTTCAAGAGCATACTCCCCCACCCACCCACTTGGATATAACCTATATGTCCAGTTTCAAAGAACAGGGCGGGAGGGAAGCCCAGGTTCCTTGCAAATATGATTGGCCCGCATCAGACAACCTAAGGTGGACAGTGGGGAGGTGGCAGGAGGGGAGTACGGGGAAGTGACGGACAGTCGAACTATGCAGTTAAGATGAAAGGCAGGCGGCTTGTCCCTCCCTCGCCCTCTCCATCCGCAGCCGCAGCCGCAGCCGCCACCAGTAGACAGCAAGTGTGGTAGATGGTACACACTAGAGGCTCAGCCTTCACCACCTGCGGTGGAATCGTACAATTGGCAAAGGTCGGAGGTCATCTCCGAGAGATCACGACTGTTCTTCCGGAAGATAAAAAAATATAAAAAAAGTGAACAGAACACGTTAAAAGGTAATGAAAACACTTTCATTTAAAATACATAAATAATACATAAACAACGTTGTCGACAAACAGCTAAACTAAAGAACAAGCTAGAGGAAAAACAAAAGCAGAACGAACATGTTGTTGAAAACCCTCGAACATGCTGGCTTGCCCTGGTTCGTTCCCGAGTGTCGCCTGTGATATCGTCGTTGTTTTGTTTGTTGGGGAACGTTTGTTGCTTTGTTGTTCTGTGGTGCTGCTGTTTTCAGTGTGTGCGTGATGCGTCCGTGAGGTGTTCGCCTGCCATCGTTTACGTAAAAGCAATTCCTCCAGTTTACGCAATTTGATCGGTTTGCCACTAGGTTTTCCTCACACCTGCTCTCTTAATACTCCTTCCTGCATTCCATTCCATTCATCACCCACACCCAGTGCTTTTTCAACTATGAGTGTGTGTGTGTGTTCGGACTGATATTTTGAATACACTCCATGTAAATGCTTGACTTCACAGGTGCTGTAAGATGGGAACGGTGTGATAGACTTGTAGTTCGGTAGCCTGCTATTTCCTCTTGACGGGATTTCTTATTGAAAGGTAGAACTAGTAACACACATACAATACAATCTGCTGCAGAGCGTGTACACATAGTAATTTGGCAATATAGTCTGATTACATACACTATTATCCTGCACTTGAATACAGGTATACATAACCTCCCCATTTGTTTTCACATGTTACACTTCATGCTAAGGCTAGTGTTATGTCATGTTGCTTAGAATTTATTAGATGAATGTTATTAGGTTTAGATCGCTATAGAAGCTGTGGGGACATTACCTCTTACACTATTAACACTGAAAACACTATACTTACATTTTAACACAATATATGTCGTCCCCCTCACCCGCGAATCAGTTCACATTTGAATTGTGTTGCTTCTCCTGTATGTTTTGTTGAAAAAATATCTTACGAGTGTAGCAGTTCAGTCGCTGGATGTTCAGGTGTTAAGGAGGAAATGAAGTCCATATTGACGTGTTAGTCTGAGGCTCTATGATACAGAGGTAGATCTTGGCTCTGTTGAGGCCCATGCTCTTTTACTAAACTCCACAATATGGTGCTAACTGTGATGCTAACTCCAACACTATAAAACAGAATAGTTTTGCAAATGTAATCTAGTATAGTCGTACCTTGAGAAACACCTTGAGAAAGGCATTTAATCCTTCTTCCTTCTACTGTGTAAAATAATAAGAATACATCTGGTTAACCAACACAACTAATCGGTTAGAATTATATAGCATTGTAGTCTTGTTTCCATTGTATTATATTAAAACTCAAATTCCACTTATTCTCACATCACTGTAGTATAGGCTGAAGTGTACGATCTCTCTGTGGTTTACAACTTTTTCTGTCATTCTATGATACTAATATGTGCAATGCTAGAGCACATCTAGGTTTAGCTAATA
The DNA here is from genome assembly GCA_027564795.1 of Aphredoderus sayanus. Classification (NCBI taxonomy): domain Eukaryota; kingdom Metazoa; phylum Chordata; class Actinopteri; order Percopsiformes; family Aphredoderidae; genus Aphredoderus; species Aphredoderus sayanus. The sequence continues at coordinate 42,856 of JAODUG010000023.1, read as the reverse complement.
TTTAAAGAACCTTAATTAGCCTCTCTCCTCCACCCTACGTAGGACAATGGTGTGTGTGTACATGCGTGTGTGTGTGTGTGTGTGTGTGTGTGTGTGCATGTGTGTGCATGAGACAAATACGCAGTGATGGTTTGGGGCCATCTTCTGTCTGTTGTCTGCTTCTATATGTGTGAACAGGTGTGTGTGTGTGTGTGTGTGTGTGTGTGTGTGTATACACACGAATACAGATGCCACCATTGTATTCCACACTCAGTAATGAAGCAATAAAGTTGTCAGTTAAAATAGATTTGATTTAATGAGGTGAGGTATTTTGCCATTAGCAAGCTGTGTCTAAGGTGGTCCTTCCCTGGTTTGTCTTCTGGATCCACCACCTACGCAATCCAACAGTGAGTCAACTTTGCTCTATTGTCATGGAAAAGATGCTTAGCCTTGTCCTTTCCAGGAATCGAGTTTTGCCGTAGTTACCACAGTGTGTAGATGTTTTTAACATTGTGTATCTTTAAAGGGAGGACCAGGAGTGGCTTTGCGATCCACTTTCGGTTCGGAAAGCAGTTGAGGAGGAAGCAAATTGATGTTATTGACTTTCCAATACCAAAACTAACTTGTGTTCAGACTGAAGCCAAAGTTTAGTAGGTTTAGTTTACCCCCAAGCAGCAAAATCCAATAGATATTTGTCCAGTAAAATTGTCTTTAGCTTAAGTTGTAGAATATATTTTATTGTAACACAGCCAAGTCCACACAGGAACAAAGGGTCTGATATCTCTTTCTTTGTGGTACAGAGATAATCGGGGACATGCCTAGCCTTCTTGTAAGCATCCTTGAGCAAGATGCCTAACCCCTACCTGCTCTATAATACTGCACTCACTGGGATACCGGTATACATCACACATACCAGTGTCTCTCTCCACCAGAGCTTGTGCTATAGTCATAATATGTCATGTTTGGTTCATATCAAAGGTTTAACTCAACAATTCAAATGTATTTGGTTAAATAGTGAAAGAACCACAGCATAACAGAACACAATACGACAGGATACAGTTTACAAAAAAACGTTACACCAAAACGCTTTTGTAAAATCTTCGGCTAAAGCCCTGCCAAGAGGAACATATATTTAAACATACTTGGGCTGGGCTCACCATCAAGGTTTATTGACATGGCAACCTCTGCCGTAGCGTGGGGGTACGGGAGTCTGTGTCGTTGTGGTTGTAACAGATAATCTATCAGGGGAACCCATATATAGTGGCCTTCATGCCATTCTGGTACTGGTCAGCATCATTGATTTATTTCAAGTCATTTCAAGTGTGCTTGATAGTCTGGGTGTGGTGGTTGATTAACTTCTCTGCACTGTAAAATTAAACTTAATGCTATTTAAAAAATCATTCCCATTACAACAAGATATCGTTTTTTTTTTATCTTTGGTTAAAAGTATCCCGGGGAGGATACAGTTTAAATTATGAAAGCTCTACAATTGAAAAAATGTACTCCCATCTCAACAAGATATGTTCTCTCTTTGTTTAAAAGTATCCCAGGGGAGGATAGAGTTAAACTTATGAAGGCTCTACAACTGAAAAAACAAAGGCACCTTTCCAGTGTTTGTGTGCATAAAATAAAGTCTCTATCTAGCGGCTGTAAGGCCCACCACCTCTGTTTGGCCTGCTCTTCGTGCTGTAGTTGTTCAGTTGTGGAAAAATGACAACGAGGCTCAGAGACCTTCCGTTGTGTGTAGTAGTATAAAGGCATGCAAAACTTTGAGCTTTGTGGAGTTTGCATGGTGAAGTTATTTTTCTTTCTTTCTCTGCACTCTCTCTCACACTCACTCATCTATGTTGTGCACTTTAACACGGGTCAGAATCCTACATTGCTGTTTGTCAGTTCCTGGTTATTTTTTACATTGGTTTCCGAAAAGCATGTGTCACTGTCCTGCTTGATTTGGGACGATGTACTTAGCCCTCAGCGTGCGTGCTAAAGTGAAGCGCATGTTGATGCGCACGAGGAGAAAGATTTCACAAATGGTGTTTTTTTTAAGTAGCCACTGAATGGTTGTAATATAGGGTTATAACAATGTTGTTGTTTTTTTGTGTCTAGTGCGGTGGGACTGTATAGCTTGTGTGGGTAGTCAGTTGAAAGGTGTCCTGTCTGCTGTTTTGTTGGACAGGCGCTAACCTTGACAGAGTGTGCAAGCTGTTGGAACATTTTCTGATACTCACCATCATCCTCCCGCCTTTTTCCTCCCACCACCATCCCGACCCAACTCCAAAATGTATATCTTACCCTGGATTATATGCTATTCTTAGAATCCTCTATAATTGCTTCCATGGCTACAGTGCGTGGTGTTTGTCGCGAGGAATCGAGACCCCTTTTGAACCCCTAACCGTATCCCTGGTGTTGCTTATTATCCTGAAGACTTGCGAGCGTCTTCATCTCCAGGCCAACTGCGAGCGCAGCATGTCTCCTGCCAGCTCTTTAATTTCCGTGGTAGGTGGACAACAGTGTTGCGTAGATGCACTTATGGACATGCACACACGTCTACGTACGCAGGACACAGTGGCGCGAGCAGGTGCGAGTGGCGCCAGTTTGTTTGGGCATGTTTGCGCCTGAACTGAGATTGCAAGTCTGCGGGATGCAGCCGTTTGATCAGAAGCTCTGAACGATCATGTGTATTTATAAATACTACAATTGCTGTTATTATTATTATTATTATTATTATTATTATTATTATTATTATTGAAATCCAAACCAAAGCTATTCTGTCCACCCCCGTGTTCTCGAGACATTTGCCCGTACTTACAAAGAGCACAAAGCGAGTGTATCTTTACACTGAGATGCTTGTCACAAATGGGAAATAAGAAAAAGGTACAGTTACTATTCTGATATCCAGACAAAAATAAACCATGCCTCCCTGCCCGCCCACCCTAGGTTAACTGCATGTTTGTATGTCCGCCAATCAAATTGATAAATTCATTCAATATTGTCAGATTGTCTTATTAGTGAAATAAATAGCACATTATCATCATTGAAGATATTATTACATGTACACCTCTTAAGTCAGAAATGGAGACAATGGTGGCACTCTAATTCTTATGAAGAACATTATAATTGATTTGGTACATAATGCTATTATTTTGGTGTCAATATCTTCTGTGCATCCTGTACACCGGTCTGCCCATTCACAGTATAGTATCGATGCCTTGCCATGGGTTTCAGGTGTTGAGAGTCAGTCAGTCAGTCAGCCTCCATTACAACCAATGAATGACCCAGTTGGTTTGTGGGTAAATTTGCCTATAGTGATTGGCTTGTCAACTGACCTCAAAAGAAATCCAACCAACCAAAGCCTCTACTTGCATATCTGTTTTTTTTTTCTCCACACCCCTGATTTTGTTAACATTAGGGCATGGGAGATGATGTTGAATTGTAAGCAGGGCACTTATAATTGCATTGGCAAACTGGCTTCAAGCCAGCCAGCTATCTCCCGTAAACCTCCAGAAGGCATTGTTCTGTATGTGAGTGAAGACTGAGGCTTTGTCACCAGAAGTCATATATAGACAATGAAATATATATATATATATATATATATATATATATATATATTAGTATATTCATATATACACACACAGTAAACTTATTTCTATACCTGTCTGTATGTGGCTGATAGCCATCACTGCTTTTGTGTATAGTTTCTTTTGTCAAAGTGGGGCACAGTATGCAGGGAAGGGGGAATCATTGCGAGAGAAACACATTAAACTCAAACTAGATTTAAAATGACCATTTGGCTTCCCTTAAAGTAAACCCTATTGAGAATGCATGCACTGCATACCTTTCTGTTAGCATCTGCACAAGAGCATCACATGGTGATGCCAATGTTGACACATACTGCTATGTTACCACAGCAACCATGACTGCATATTCAGTCATGGTTAACCTTTCTTTTCTCTCCAGTGGTTTTTGTCTTCCTGAAAGAATTTCAAAAACCAAAACCTGTCCAGTGCCCCTTTCTGGAAGATGTTAATGACACTTTTATTAGTGGATTCTGTTGTCTCTTATCGGCACCAGAATCCACAATGTTATATTTGTCATTTTATGTTTTAATCGTAAAATCTTTCTGCTTTCTATGCTCTGAGACAGTATTGGGTTTATCAGTGTTTCTATGTCCCATGTGGGTGGAGTTGGAGGAGGGGCCATAAAGATAGATACACCCACATGATATCTACCATAGCAAGTAGGAAAGAGTTACCACACTAACAAGTACATTATTATCATTATTATTATTGTCATTAATATTCTTATTACTATTAATAGAAAAATTCAGTACATTTGCAAAAACCCAGAGGAAGAAAGAATGGCTTCAAACTAAGTGGTCAAACAAACATAAACATGTTAAAAAAGGGGAGGTTATGATGATTCTGTAATAGCAATGATTTAAAGAAATACAAATGGAGTTATGTTATCATAAATAATAGTAGTAATATTGAATATTGAATGCTCGCAATTTTGTCAAACTGAAAATGGATTCTTTGTGTTATGTAATTATTGTAAATAACTTCAAAGAGAGAAAAAATGACTTGCATGTCTATGTATAAATCTACTGAGATATCTATTCTCGTCAAAGTTGACAAGCAGTGCGATCTCTGTCCTGCACTCTCCTGTCCGCCATGTTTTCCCTTTTTTTAACCCCCCCCCCCCCCCCCCCCCCCCCCCCTCTCTCTCTCAGCCCACCGACAGCCAGTCCTTCTGTCTGTCCAGTGTCTTTTCTTCTCAAAATAAACTCTGGGCGTGGCATTGGGAGACCAAGAGAGTACCATTGCTCAAAATGTGCCATGTTCTGTGCAGTTGCTGCGTTTACACTCGCTTTGCAAAAATGAATAAAAATGTTTTTTTCGTGCGCTTTTCTTGTGGAAAAGGAAAATACAATATTGTGCTTTCTTCTGTCACTGCGGCTGTACCATTCTATCAAAAATGCAAAGCCGCAGAGACTTGCAAAATTGTATTTTTTTTCTCTATGTATGTAATTGAAAATGATTTTGTGGCTGTCTAAACAGGATCAAATGAATTTTCATGATTACACAGCTGCGAAAAAAAAAAAGCGAAACTGAAAGAAACTTTTTCGCTTGCGATGTAGACGCAGCCTAAGCCATAACCCTCCCCATCCTTCCAGCTGCAGAGGCTCCGCCCACTGGCTCCTCTGTTGAAAGTGCTTCCCTCCATACTAGGAACCCTAAACCCGCCTCCAGGGGCATTCAGGCCACCCCCCCTGATCACATAGCACAGGGTAGAACACCAACCCCCTCTCTCTCACTCTCTCTCACTCTATGAATGATTGTCGGTCTCTCTACCGAATTTTAGCCAGCCACAAGACAAACCCAATTCTCTCTCTCTCTCCTACTCTCTCGGTCTCCACAGAGTGGTGAGCCTAGCTTTAGAGTGCCAGTCTTGACTGAAGATACCGAAGTCAACTTTGCTACTGAAATGCATTTGAGAATAGCAGGCCCTACGTTGCCCCCACAGGCCCAGTCTCTTGCCTCGCACGGGCCTGCCGTAACAATGTGTGCAATACAGTGATTCAAGGGCTTTCAGTTATACAGAGGCAGTGAGGTCTTGCCAGTAACCTTTGACCCTCCCCCACTCACACACGGGAAGAAGTCTAAAAAGAACAACGAAGCAAAAACAAAACAAAACACTTTAACACTCACATGTTAAGCTCTCTTAACCTCACTTTTTGAGGCCGGCAGCTTCTAGAACTTTCTACAAAGTTCTAGGAGGTGCCGGTGTTCGGGGTGCTGTTGGAGCGAGAACATGGAAGTGAAAGTGAAAGGAAACAACATGACAGAGTCTTCTCCCCGGCGGCAGGACAGGGCAGGAGAGAGGAGAGATGAGGAGGGAGGGAGGGAGAGGGAGATGGAGAGAGAGAGCCGGCAGACAAGAGAGACAGGGGGACAGGGGATGGCACCTTATTCCCGACCGCTCAGAGGACAGAGTGATCGTTCCCTCGCCGCAACTTTGACCGGAAATGCAACTTGTGTCCCGTTTTTTTTGTGTGTGTGTGTATGTGTGCGTAGCGTAATGTAAAAGCGATCTGTCCCCCCCCCCCCCACCCCCCCCTCCCTCCCTCCCCACTCCCCCTCCCACCCCTCTCTTGTACTGCTGTTGGCTGTTCTGTTTAGTTCATGTGACGTGCCAGTATTCCCCTCTGCCCCCCGCTATCTCCCTGCCCTCCCTCCCCCCTCTCGCCCCCCTCCCCTCCAAATTCCTCTCTCTTTTGCCCCTTCCTCCTCCTCCTCCTCCTCTCTTTCTCTTCATGGATCTTTAAGATGACAACTCTATGCAGATGCTGTCTTTTATAAGTGTGTCAAATTTTAATTTAAAATAAAAACTTCCAAAAAAATAAAAATAAAAAAACAACCCCGACAGACATATTGAAATGATAACAAAAAATGAATAAAGAAAAGGATTGTTCAGTGTAGCTTCTGGCTAGGTGGCCTAGTTATTGCTTTGGTGTCTCTCTGATGTCTTTCTCCATCACTCTTCTTTCCCGCACATTCTCTATACTGCAAACATTCTTTCACCAATTCCCACCTTTGCTTGGTTTACAACCATAATAGCAGCTAACCTAATTCATATCACTGTGAAGCCTTGACATGGAAACAAGTTCTTATAAAATACATGCTTTATGTAATTCACATTTACCTTGCACTTTCCCATGTAAACTTGGATCTAGCATTAACTATGCCAACTCAGAACTTTCTTTTTAGATGTATATGTGTCGTCAGCATACCCTACAGCAAACACAGCCTACAATGTTTTTCTGCTAAGTGATGTCGAGCTACCCAACAGCAAAAGCCATACGCCTTTTGTCCAGAAACCCCAATAGGATGTTTCATGAAACAGCTTAATGAAGCGACAGCAAGGCACACACATGCCAACACATACAAATATTTTTGATATGTCTGAGGAATATATATTGTCCATAAGTGTAATAACGATGCTGGGCAAATTAAACAACTAAATAGCAAGCATTTTTTTATTGCATCTAACATAAATCTTCTAGATGATAAGATGAACAATACTTATAATAATAATAATAATAATAATAATAATAATAATATGTTCAGGTTTAGGTCATGGCATTAGTATAACAAATATAAAATCTGGCCTGGTTAAATTTCATTTTCAAGATGGAACCTGAGCCTGTCAATCCACTAGCTTCCTGTTTCTACTTACCTGATCACTAGGAGTTGTTGGCTATCCCAGCTTTCCTGGGAAACAAAATAAGGGAACATCCCAGGTCTGACCATATCCATCCTGTCTGAGTCATGGCAAATGTAGAGTCTGAATCTAGAGAGGAAGATGTAATCACGTAAAACCCACTGTTGGTATAAGTGGCATCCCGAATATACAAAAATACAGCACGGTTTTCACTGGATACACTGATTCACTATATATCCATTCCGCACATCAGCCATGTACACAAAAGATAAGCTAAACTTCCGAATCAGGAAAAATAGTGCAATTAATCTGCAATTAATATTGACCAATTTACATCTTATTACAGAATATTTGTGGCCGGTTAAAAAGGTGAAACATGTGCACCTGGATTAATAAATTACCTATAAATAATGAAATTTGGCCCCTTTGTTGTTAAATTTTACCAAATAAAATGTGGGTCAGTTTGAAATCACAGTTTGGGTATTTGAGATTATTGATCAATTTATCATATGAATAATGAATATAAGAATGTGAAACGTGGCACCCTTCATTAATACTTTTTATTATTACCTGTGTGAGGCACACAATAATTGGTAAGCAACATAAATGGAGGTCTTATAATATTGATATTAAGTAGACAGAGGAATTCCATAGTGGTCATAGGAGAAACAACCACAAATATCCTGCCTCGAAAAGAAAATAGGGTTCGGGTTTTATGGGTTCATGAAAATTAGTCTTGGTATGTTTTTCCATCTTTAATCAATGTCATATCAATCACCTTATACTCAATCAGTAGGGGAAGTGTAATCTCTCATGATTGGCCAGTTAGGACACTCCCGTTATATTGGAAGAGACAGTGATGCCATGACAACCTGAACCCAGCTTGTATCCTGAATCAAATATCACTAATGTCTGTTCCTTGTTGGTCCTTTTCCAAATTACTTCCAGCAAGACATAATTCTCATAACGTTTATGTGTTTGAGTTGATTTCTGTGTATGTATAGGTTTAGGTTTTTTGGCATGCGTGTATGGGAAGACAAAGAAAGTGCTTCTTTACTAGGTAGCACATGTTCTAACACTTTTCAAACATAGGCAACTTTAATAGGACATTGCTGCATCTACTAAAGCACTATCCATTAGAAGTTGGTATAAAGGCATTCCGCAATGATCCACCATTTATATATAAAAAGTATTACAGAGGAAATGATACAGAGGTACAATGACAATACATGAGCTAATCAAACCACCAAGAGTCTACTGTTATACTTGTTGGGAATGCTTTCACGTGCCATGTTGTGTACCTAACTGGGGTACATTTCAATAACATACAACAAATATTTCACTGGGAAAATGATAAAGCCCTGATATTTCTCATTCAGCATTCCAGGTACTAGCGATCACTTTCTCAATTTAAAAACAATGTTTTGGATCAAATAAATATAAGTGAGAACTGGCCAAGTAAGACCAAATCATCAAGCTACATTTGTACTGTTAGCATTTGCTGTTGAGCTAGCCTGTCAAAATTGTTTCACTTCACAGCTCAGATGCTCTGAGGTGTTTAAAACTAGAAATAGTCAAGGAAATTGAAAGGTTAGTAGAAGGGACAAAAATGGCAATTGCAAAATTTGTTACAGATGGGTTGTTTCTCTCTGGCCGACTGGCAAAGCAAGATTTCATATAATTGATTACAAACCTAATACTACTGTGAGCCATAACTTTTCTCGACTTTTCTCATGCCTTATATATGGTAATGAAATATGTTTTGTAACCTTCAGAATAATGTATTTTAGAGGCTTTGTGGCTTGGCCAGAGATACAAAACCCACTGCAGATCAGTATTTCACCATCAAGTGTAAGCAAATACATATCACATCATTACCACAACCCTTTTAACTATATTTCACCTATTAGGCACAACATTGAAAATACATGTGCCCCAAAACAAGACAAAATAATGTACAAATAGAATGTGAATAACAAGATAGACAATCAAAATGGGTAATTCAACAATTTAACCAACTTCTCTCTGACTAAGGGCAACAAGTTGCTGGTAGGCAGGCTGTTTTTAAAACTTGAATTATGTTGATTTCCTTCAGGAACAAAGCCATATGGCTCCCAGGTATTAGCTTTGTTCCTTAAGTTAGTTACCAATGAAAAGAAAGAGTTGGTGTTTTAACTGAATTACCCCTACTAATAGCTAGGCTGTTTTTTTTCTTCATTTTTTTTCATAGACCATTAAAGGTTAACCTTTGTTCTGCAAGAAGTTAAAATAGTTTAAATGAGAGCATAGGTTATTTGGTCCACATTTATATTATGCTGGAAGTCTGTCCACTCCAGGGGTGCTAGAATTAGTATAGAAAGTGTGTTTACTCCAGAATCCTGAGTCAAATCCATTAACACACAGCCAGCAGTTATTAGGCATTTAAAACAGGATATAGACACAATTATCCAGAGACCTCTGTAATGAAAACACACCATATCGGCCACCGGTGATTTTGTAGATGCACTATTTAGGAGGGGATAACAAATTATTAAACATACTTTATATATGTTACATATATTTTTATTCTAAATGAGATATACTGGTTGAGTTTTATAATGATTAGGTTGCTGTGTGTAGTAAAAAAACTAAAACCCACTAAAGCTTCTTAAACTGATCTCGGTACTGTACTATTAAAAGTAGCCAGCAACTGGCAAACGCTGCTGTCTGTCCCAACAAACCTTTGACCAATACGTTGGCATACCAGAAACGTATGGTCTGTTTAAATATATGAAAGTATGGTTGCACATCTTTGCAGAAGAGTGTTTCACCGATGGGTGGATCTGATCACCAGGGATCATGTCCTCGGCCTCAGAGGAAGGTAAATGTCACAAGTAGAGTTAAAGCAGAATGCAGTCTTTTGTACCCATGATGATTTATCACAGATGTCTGTTTGACTTGCAGTTTAGATGCCTCTCCCACAAAGCAGTCTCTGACCCACCACCATTTTTGGCTTATTTTCAAAATACGAGCAGTATTTCCAGCAAAGGAGTCTCTACTTGCTATACACAAGTTCACTGTTCAAGTAGAGAATCCTGACATCTCATTGCCAAGCTGACAAACAGCTTAGAGGAGTCATTGTGGCCTACAGGTCGAGTAACTGCAGTCCACTGGATATACTGCTTTATAGTCAACAATACAATACGGGTCCAGGAAGCACAACTGCTTAGTCAGCTTCAGTTCACTTTAGACCGCCTCATTATCTTTCTGAAACATATCTTGGTAATGACCTTTAAAATGTTACAAAAGAGCACCCCAAATATTATTTATTTAAATGTGGGTGGCACATCCTCCTTCCTCAGCTCCAGGATTGAGGAATGGGGAAAAGACCAACGACACAAATGACACAGGCCCAATAAGTCATCCTTTAGCCTCGAGTCTATCCAGCACAGACCAAGTCACCAGTCACAAATCGCCTAGTCACTAGCTGCTGCAAAACATGTCAGTGTACTTCTGTTCAGTGTCTGCAGGGAAAATTGCAGCACATTTTAATCTCTAAATCCCATTTGTCCAGTTGAGCAAAAATTATTAAAATCAGATTTAGTGTCATTAGATTATTAATTAACAATCCTCCACTTCTAAAGCCAACTGATATATATTTCCTTTAACGTCACTTCCATTGTCAGTGGAGAAATGTGAATTGCCATTAGCTAGCAAAAAAAAACAACATTGAGCACCATTCTCTGTGAAGTGATAGAGAACCGTAGAACCCCATTTGACAGCACTGAAAAGACCATTTAGATTTCTAGGTGTCCAGTCCATTGCACCTGGGAAATAAACAGAATCTGCGTAGCATTGGAGTGGATTTGGAGTAGAAACTGTTTTTTTTTTTTTTTTGATTCCCATTCCTGTGGCTGTGGCAGGTGCCAACATGACCAAGCCAATCAAGCCGATCAAGAGGAAACATCAGAGGGCCCAGCTGAAGAGAGGGTGGATATTGGCAGTAACATTCTCTCTCTCCTTTGCCTACTGCTGTACAACACAGCGCCTTTGTTTTACCTGTCTGAACCATATTTTCCCCGCCGCACTGGCATTTTCACATAAACGTCTGAACTAAAGGAGTGGTCGAGATGTTTACGGTGGTCCAGGGCCAACATCTAGAGGAATGGTCGAGGTGGGATGGCGAGGAAGGCAGACTTGGGCCTTCTGGACAGAGTAGGCCCGCTCCAGTGCACCTTCATGTGGTGCCTCAGGTTGGATCGGGAGGAGAAGCGCTTGTCGCACTGCTGGCAGGAGAA